>SJYA01002755.1:489101-576114 GCA_006410615.1 Neotragus moschatus
ACTGTTAGGCCCTGAACGGCCTAATCACGGGAGACGTCGCTTCACAGATCACCAAGGCCCGAATTCGATGCAAACAGCAAGAGGATTTATTGAACCGGCGCGCCGGGGTTCGATCATCCTCGAAAGGAGCGAACCCCGACCTCAGTTATAGAGCAGTTTTTATACACAAAAGCTACAAGTAGGTATAGGTGGGGTGAAGACAATCTGAACAAACTGATTGGTGGGCATAGCTTGACCTTTACAGAGATAGGTCTGGAAATTATCAGGTTGAAAAGGCTGACTGACCACCTTGCAGCGGTTAGCCAATTCTCAGAAAAACAGCTCTCTAGGAAAGTTTAACAGAAAAACAATTACCCGGGGGGTCTCTTGTGAGGGCCAGGAAACTAGACTATAGGTCATCAGATAGGGGGCAGGTTCTTTTTCCATGAGTCATGCTTGCCTCTAAGGATCAGAACAAAGGATTGCTTTTAAAATTTAACTTTTTCTCTTCAGTTGCAGCTCAGTAGTTGCAGTTCCTGGGCTTTGGAACACAGGCTCAGTAGTTGTGGCACACGGGCTTAGTTGCTCCGCAGCATGTGGGATCTTCCCAGGTCAGGGATCCAACCTGCATTGGAAAGTGGATTCTTGACCATTGAGCCACCAGGGAAGCCCTAGGAGTTTTACAGTTTTCGGTTTGATATTTAAGCTGTCATTGATTTCTGGCTAATATTTGGTTTAATTTCCTTTTTGATTGTTCACTATTAGTGTATAGAAATGCGACAAATCTTTGCATGTTGATTTTATATCCTGCAACTTTTCTGAATTCATTTGTTGTCTCTATTAGGACTTTTCTTTGTGTGGAATCTTTAGGGACTTCTATATATAAGATCATGTGAACAGAGATGGTTTTACTTTTGCCTGTCCAGTTTGGGTGCCTTTATTTTGCCTAGTTGCCTGGCTAGAACTTTCAATACTGTGTTGAATAGAAGTGGTGGAAGTGGCAATCCTTGTCTAGTTCCTGATCTTGGGGGAAAAGCTTTAGGTCTTTTGCCATTAAGTATGGTGTTCATAGTGGGTTTTTCTTTTTTTATTTGTAATTTTATGTATCTGTTTTATTTCTGGCTGGGCGGGGTCTTCACTGCTGCGCTGGCTTTCTCTGGTTGTAGTGTTTGGGCTTCTCACTGAGGTGGCTTCTCCTGTTGTGGGGCACCGGCTCTAGGCATGCGGGCTTCAGTAGCTGCGACACACGGGCTCAGTAGCTGTGACTCCTGGGCCCAGAGCACAGGCTTCATTGCTCCATGGCATGTGGGATCTTCCTGGACCAGGGCTTGAACCTATGTCTCATACGTTGGTAGGGGAATTCTTTACCACTGAGCCACCAGGAAAGCCCTTCATTGTGGCTTTTTCGTATATGGCCGTCATCATATTGAGGAGGTTTCTTTCTATTCTTAGTTCACTGTTTTTTGTTTTTTTTTTTTATCATGAAAGAGTGTTGAACAGTGAAAGTGAAGCCACTCAGTCGTGTCCGACTCTTTGCAACCCCATGGACTGTAGCCCACCAGGGTCCTCATCCATGGAATTTTCTAGGCAAGAGTACTGGAGTGGGTTGCCATTTCCTTCTCCAGGGGATCTTCCCTACCCAGGGATTGAACCTGGGTCTCTCGCATTGCGGGCAGACACTTTACTGTCTGAGCCGCCAGGGGATCCCAAAGAAAGGAATGTTCTGGCCTCAGTTGATATGACGTGTGTACGTTTGTGTGTGCATCCTTATTTTATTTTTCTTCTCTGAACGTATTTAAAATAACTATTTTGAAGCCTTTGGCTACTGTGTTCAACACATGGGGGTCCCTAAAAGATAGTTTCTGTTATCTGCTTGTTTTCCTATGTATTGCTTAAACTTTCGTGTATCTTTTGTTGATAAAAAAATTAATCAGTCAGTTTAAGAAAGAAATGGAAACTTTTGTTTGAGCNGGGTCTCTCGCATTGCGGGCAGACACTTTACTGTCTGAGCCGCCAGGGGATCCCAAAGAAAGGAATGTTCTGGCCTCAGTTGATATGACGTGTGTACGTTTGTGTGTGCATCCTTATTTTATTTTTCTTCTCTGAACGTATTTAAAATAACTATTTTGAAGCCTTTGGCTACTGTGTTCAACACATGGGGGTCCCTAAAAGATAGTTTCTGTTATCTGCTTGTTTTCCTATGTATTGCTTAAACTTTCGTGTATCTTTTGTTGATAAAAAAATTAATCAGTCAGTTTAAGAAAGAAATGGAAACTTTTGTTTGAGCCAACCTGAGGATTATAATCCAGGAGACAATCTTTCAGAAAGTTCTCCGGATTGTATTGTTCTGCCTCTTAGAGGTCATTGCACAGTTATATACGATTTGAGACAAAGGTTTATGCATCAGAGTCACATACTGACAATTTACGTAGTCCAGTAAGGTTAGAGGGTTACTGTGACCTCTTATAGGATTGAGAAAGGAATGTTATCTCCTAAGGAGTTACCTTCTGGTGTCAGGAGGAAATTGCTTTTCTTTTGGTGAGTAGGCATTCCCGTGTCTTCTAAATGGATTTAGTTATACGATGCAGATACACAATGCACACTAAAGATGAGGGGGTAGTGGCTCAAACAGGCAGAGAAAGAAGTTTATGTTTAAAATTTTATTTCAGCCCTTTGTATGTTTTGTAATTTTTTCATTGAATAGCAGACATCACAGATAATGTAGTATAACAAACCTGGATTCCTGGTTACCCTGGATTGTGATCGTTTGTCTGTTTGTTTAGTATTTGTGTGAGATAATTTGTGAAGTCTCTTTCCCTCTCAGTTTGCAGCCTGTGATATCCCTGCTCCTTATTTTTATTTTGTAGCCTGGCTCCCTAGTGTTAACTCGTGGATCAGCATAAGCCTCTTCTTGGTCACTGGTTGTGTGTAAGCCCCTTTGGTTAGTTTAATTTTCACTGTTTACCTTTGGAAATGTGTGCATGTCTTGGAGACTGTTTTCACCGTTTAGGGAATTTACTTTTCCCCCACATGTTCATCTGATGACTAGAAACTTGGAAATTCCCTGTCCATTCATTCCTAAAAGATACAGCCTTTGGTATGTGCACTGTCTCTCAGCCAACTATGGATGAGTGTGATTTTATTTTTAAGCTGGGCTTTTTAGGAGTTGCCCCTGGGTCAGAAAAGCTCATTGTGCAGGCAGTATTTGGTCAGAGGTTGTGCTTTGATCCGCTGAACTAGCAAGGGTTCTGCCCTCTGCTGATAGGTCTGTGTTTGGTTTGGGAAGCGCATTTATATTTGCTCTACTTCGTGCTCTTATTATTATTATTATTTTTAATCATTTTATTTATTATTTTGGCTGTTCTGGGTCTTAGTTGCTGCACGACGTTTTCCCTAGTTGCCGCAAGGGGGCGCTACTCTTTACTTGTGGTGCTTGGGCTTCTCATTGCGGTGGCTTCTCTTGTTGAGGAGTATGGGCTCTAGCGTGCATGGGCTCAGGAGTTGAGGCTTCCTGGCTCTAGAGCGCAAACTCAGTAGTTTTGGCGCAGGGGCTTAGTTGCTTCGCAGGCTGTGGGGTCTTCCCAGATCAAGGATTGAACCTGTGTCTCGGCAGGCAGATTCTTTACCACTGAGCCACCAGGGAAACCCCTACTTCCTGCTCTTACTGTTCCTGGGTTGGCATAGCCTAGCCCATGCACAGTGGTTTAGACCCCCCAGGGACGAGTGTGCTTCCAGGAGCACTCTTCTTGGCCGTCTCTTTCACTGGTTTTCTCTTTTAAACTTCTGGTTAATCTGCTGTTAATCTGTCGCCTAGCATCATGGAGCTACTGACGCTCTCTTAACTGCTCACCAGAAAGATCTCTCTTGTTCTTAACAACTCCATTAGGCATGGGTTTCTCCACCCACTGTTCCAGATAATAAACTCAGTTATTTCAGCCAGAGTCACAGAGCACTTCTTTCAGCCTGCCTGTTCTCCCGGGCAGGATGTTTGAGCTATTGCAGCAGAGCCAGGGAAGCGGATGGCAGCCTGCTTCTCCTGGAGTGAAACTCCTATTCCAGGAGTGGGCACTGGAGACAGACAGTATCTCCCTTGCTCCGCGTGGAATCTCTGCTCTGGGAGGGAGCTGGGAGAGGGCCACTGAAGACCCGGGGTTCTTAGGCTGCTCTGCCTGGACTAGAGCCTCTGCTCTGAGCAGGAATTAAGTGAGGGAAGGAAGCTCTGATTCTCTCAGTCGTGCCTGCTAGAATAGAGCTTCTGCAGTTGGTCTTGGGAGAGTGAAAGACACAGCTATCTACTTCTGAGTGAAACCATAGTTGGGAGAGAGGGAGACCCGGTTGACTTGGCCACTTGCCCAGAGCACAGTTCCATAATATGAAGCTAAGGAGTGGGGATAGGAGCCGGTCATGGCTCACATACCACAGACTCTTGCCAAGAACTCTTCGTTCTCACCAAGATTTTTTAGATTTTCTTGCATAAATATTTCTCAATTTTCTGTGTCCTCTCAGGCCAATTTCCAGAGAACTTAAATAGTTATTTTTTTAATAATTTTCACCAGCTATAAATAGCTTGCTCTCTAAAGAGAGAATCAATCAAGTTCCTCATGCAGACATTCTGGAAGTACAAAATCAAAGTTTTAATATCTGTCTAAACATTTTTCAATTTTCTAGATATTTTTATATTATTGGTTTCTAGCTTAAAAGACATATTTTGTACAATTTTAATTCTTTTGAATTTGCTGCCATTTGTTTAATGGTCCATAATATGCTGTGGTTTGGTGTATGCTACATGTGCACTCAAAAAAAACTATGTTCTGTTGTTGTTAGGATAGAATATTCTATAAATGTCAATGAGGTCTGATTCACTGATAGTGTTTCGCAGATCTTATATATACTTGCTAATTCTCTGTGTACTTTTTCTATCAATTATGAAAGACATGTTAAATTTCCAAATTCTAATTGTGGTCATAATGTCTTTTTTTTTGCCCTTGCTCTGTGAATTTTGAAGATTTGTTGCTAGCTCCATTTAGGATCCTAACATATTTAGATTTTGTCACTATGCAATTAATGTCTTTATTTATCCCTGACAATATTCTTTGTTCTGATGTTGACTTTACCTGGTAGTAATCTAGCCATTTCTTCTTTTGATTAGTACTTGCATTATGTATTATATTCTATACTTTCCCCTATAACTTGTCTATATTTAATGTGGATAAATAGTTGTGCTTTTTAAAAAAACTCGACATTCTGTCTTAATTCATATAATACAACATGAACATGAATTAATAAAACTACTAATTTAATCTAATAGATTCATAAGTACTGTTATTGTTGGATTAAAATCTACCATCTTGCCTGTTTTTTTTCTATTTCTCCTGTCTCTCTTTTCCTCTCTTTCTCCTTTTCTTTACATTAATGGAGTCTTTTTTATGATTCTGTTTTTCCCTCACTGTTGTCTTCATGCTTTGCTGAATCACTCAGTCATGTCTTTCTAACCCCATGGATTGTAGCCAGTCAGGCTCCTCTGTCCATGGAATTTTTCAGGCAAGAATCCTGAGTGGGTCACCATTTCCTCCTCTAGGGAATCTTCTGGAACCATGTATCAAATCCATGTTCCCTGCATTGCAGGCAGCTTCTTTACCACTGGGCCATCAGGGAAGCCCCACTGTTTTCTTACTTATAGTTATTTACCTTTTTTTAGTTTCCCTTGAGTTTACAGTGAATATCTTTAGATAAATCCTCTTCTTTCAAATAATGGTATTAGATTTTAGGTAGTGCACGTGCCTTGTGGCAGTATTTCCCAATCCTTGATTAATTTTGTGTCGTTATCTGTGTGTGTATGTGTGTGCCGTGGCTCAGTTGTGTCCAGTTCTTTGCAACTCCACAGACTGTAGCTCACCAGAGTTCTCTGTCCATGGATTTTCCAGGGAAGAATCCAGGGAAGAATCCATTTGGATAGATTTAGGACACCCTGACTCCCAGCCACGTTGAGCCTCTCTTGCTAACAGAAACAGCGCCTTCTCCCAGTTGATAAGGCTGGTCTCTCTGCCTTAGAGACACTAATGACTTCAAGTGAATAAATCACATAATAGGGGCACACCAGTTCTCTGCCTGGAAAATCCCATGGATGGAGGAGCCTGGTAGGCTGCAGTCCATAGGGTCGCTAAGAGTCAGACACGACTGAGCGACTTCACTTTCACTTTCATGCATTGGAGAGGGAAATGGCAACCCAATCCAGTATTCTCGCCTGGAGAGTCCCAGGGACAGGGGACCCTGGTGGGCTGCNGGAGGAGCCTGGTAGGCTGCAGTCCATAGGGTCGCTAAGAGTCAGACACGACTGAGCGACTTCACTTTCACTTTCATGCATTGGAGAGGGAAATGGCAACCCAATCCAGTATTCTCGCCTGGAGAGTCCCAGGGACAGGGGACCCTGGTGGGCTGCCATCTACGGGGTTGCACAGAGTCGGACACGACTGAAGTGACTTAGCAGCGGTAGCAGCAGCAGTTCTCTGCCTATACCACCCCAGTCTTCACTGCTTCTAGACCTAATAAGTAGTGTAAGATCCCAGCATGTTCTAGGACAGGGGCAAAGTATAACCCAGGATAGAAGGCTTCCCTACAAAAAGAACTGCAAGATTTTGCTGATCTACATGGGAACAAACAAGGGGTATATGGATATGACTGGATTTGAGGGATCCTTGATTGGGTAGGGTTGGGACCAAATTTATGAAGAGTGCACTTGCTAGAAGTTTGGTATTCAGTTTGGTGGTTCAGGCAAGTAGGAATGATGCTATGGATATCTGTTTATTGGGTTGTCTTAAACCTGAATGCAGTCGTGGACTGTACAAAAGGAAGTTGATATGTCAGAAATTTCTTGGCTTAATATTGAGAGAGAAATGCAGAGAGAGAGGGATTTAGATAATAACCCCCTCAAGAAGACATTGAAAATAAATTGTGAGAGGAACACCCACATCCTCAAAAAAATTGTGACTTGCAATCCTCTTTCGGCTGGGGAAAAGTGGGAAGTACTGAAACTCAAACATTAGTATCGTTGTTTTTCCCCCTGACTTCAACAGGAATAATGAAACTCAGAGAGGTGGACGCCTGGTAAAAGCACTTAAGCAACAAAGACAAATAGACATCGGGGACATAGAGCTAATAAGAATGGATTGGCCCACAGGTATCTTTGCTGGAGGCTCATTTTAAAAGGTGTCCATCCCCATGATGGAAAGAGCATGGCTGCCAGGCCCTTTGTCCAGCCCACTTCATCTGCAGTTCCCCTGCCTCCAGGTCTAGGTCTGGTGAATGAGCCCTGCCTTGAGGAACTGTTATGGAGAATTAAGGCTCCTCAGCAAATTCCTAGACTGCCCATTCTCACCAGCTCCAGGCCAGGTACCACACCAAGAAGGGCAGGGGTGTCAGGAACCACCTGCCTTTAAGTTGTTGTTGTTCACTCGCTAAGTGATGTCCAACTCTTTGCGATCCCATGGACTACAGCATGCCAGGTCTCCCTCCCTGTCTCCCAGAGTTTGCCCAAGTTCATGTCCCTTGAATCGGTGATGCCATCCAACCATCTATCCTCTGTTGCCTTCCTCTCCTTTTGTCTTCAATCTTTCCCAGCATCAGGGCCTTTTCCAGTGAGTCAGTTGTTTGCATCAGGTGGCCAAAGTATTGGAGCTTCAGCTTCAGCTGCAGCCCTTCCAATGAGTATTCAGTGTTGATTTCCCTTAGAATTGACTGGTTTGATCTTGTTGTCCAAGGGACTCTCAAGAGTCTTCTCCAGCACCACAATTCAAAAACATTAAATCGGCAAGCCCCTAGCAAGGACAGTCTCCTCAGATGGACTCTAACCCTTTGGTCTTGGGCTGATTTCTGGGTGGAGACTGTCTCGGATGAGGATCTGAGAGCGAGAGCGTGACTGCGCTCTCAGGCCGGCTTGCAGCGGCGAGATGGGCCGTGGTCGCCATGCCGCTACTCAGCTGCCGGCCGCGAGGGGGCGCCGCAGAGCGCTGAGGCTGTCAAGGAGCCCATGGCGTCCCCGGGCGGCCCCTACAGCCTCCTGGTCTGGCTTCTGCTCCTTCAACCCTGGCTCACGGAGGCTTCGCAGGATGGGTTGGCGACGCCCTTGCCCCCTCCAGCTCCCTCGGGAGGCGGCACTAAGAACCGCACGGCGGTGCAGCCAGCCCCTGGAGGCGCTTCGGAAGTCCCCAAGTTGGTGGAGTTTAGCTTAGGTGACTCTGCGTTGGGCATCCGGAGCGGTGGGCTGAGGGGCCAGGGTGGGAGCTGCTGCTCCCCAGGAGCTTGGGAGGATTGGGGTCTGAATCAGCGCAGCCCTGCTGTGGAACCCGAGGGGGGCGGGGTGCGCCTCGTGTGCGGATCCAAGGCCTGCGGATTTGGAAGCGCTGCCCTGGAGCCTAGGAGGACATGGCCTTCTTTGGCTGCCTCGGAGGCTCCCGGGAGTCAGGGCCTGTTTCTCAGAGGTTCTCCTTGCCACCCTGTCCTCACCCCAGCGTGCGGCCAAGTGTTCCTGAAGATCTTGGGAGGCCAGGACAGCGAGGAAGGGAAGTGGCCCTGGCAGGTGAGCCTGAGGGTCCGTAACAGACACGTGTGCGGAGCTTCCCTCGTCACAGAGAGGTGGGTGCTGACTGCAGCCCACTGTATTTTAAGGTGAGTAATGACAGTGGAGATGCGAGAGTCCTGCCCTCCTCAGACACCCTTTAGTGTCTATTTCCCTGCAAGTTGATAGAAAACCCAAAGGAAACCAAAGCCCGCACAATCAAAATGGGAGAGATTCTGCATTTTGGTAGTCTTGTTACCAGGAATGCTAATTTGATGATCAAAACCAGTTGTAGCAAATCAATTTTGAGAGTCATTAGGAGGGGTTTTTGGGGCGTGGAGAGAGTGGTGAGGGAGGTTGGGGCCAGATTGGGAAACAGCTGATGTGTGTGGAAAGGCACAAAGGATGCTTCCCAGGGTCTCTATGAGGGGCGTGTCCTCTTCCCACAGCCGTTACCAGTACAGTGTCATGATGGGAGACCGGAATCTCCAGGGTATATTATCAGGGCTGGTGGTCCCTGTCAGCCGCGTCGTCGTTCACCCTCAGTTCTCAACAAGTGGAACCGTTAAAAATGACCTTGCTCTTCTCCGGCTCCGCTACCCTGTAAATTTCACTGGCGTTATCCAGCCTATATGCATCCCTGAGAAGACTTTCCACGTGCAAGCTGGGACCAGGTGCTGGGTGACCGGATGGGGAAAGAAGCAAGAATATGGTGAGACTGTGAGGAAGGTAGTAACCTTGAGTAGAGGGGGGCAGCCTTATCCCTGGCGTAAGCAACAACACTAAAGTGGCGGGGTGGGAGGAGGCTGACCACCTGGCAGGTGGGTAAGGGGGCAGCCAGGTTAATGGTTCCCAAATGGCTGGAGCCCGGAAATTGATTGAGATCTTTTGTTGCAACACAAATATTTGATGCCAGCCATTTATGAAAGGCACCAGTTCTCTGAAGAAGAAATACATGGCCAAAGTCTCCTGCAGATTTGTGGGGATGTGTGCCTGACTGGTTCGGGGGTATTTTTAGGTTCCTTGGGGACAGAACCGGATGCTCTGGAGTTCTTTCCAGGGTTAACTTCTGCTCAGGGCGTGATGAGCTGTCTGCCAGTCAGAGCTGTCTGTTGCTGGAAGTACTTGCCTTGGTGCGTAGGGAACTTCCTGTCCTTGGGGGTCTTGGCAGAGCCGGAAGACCCCTATTGGTGAGGCTACAGGCCTCTTATCTCTGGAAAGAGCCTGGATTGTTGCTTTTGGGTGCTCCTTGTCTGAGCATCTGTGATTCTGCTTTAAAGTAAAGACACTTTGGTGACGTAAGGGATGCCTTTCATGGTTACTATTGATGCGCAGAGTGACAGATGCTTGGTTATCATTTCTCACCGTGGTCAGGCTCGCCTCTTCCTGGCCTGATCTGTTCTTCCTTATTTTGTCGTGGATTTGCTTCCCGCCTTCTCTTCTCCCCTTGTCAGCTTGGGGCTTCAGTTTCTTCCATTGTCAGATGGGGACAATACCTCTACAATGCCTTCTTCAGGGGGGATTCAAGATGTTTGGGGGCTTATCATTCACCTGTGCAGATCTACCCACTGCCGAGTTTCTTCTTTGTTTGTAGAAGGCCCACTTGTGTCCGAAGTTCTCCAGGAGATTGACCAGTATATCATGTACTATGAAGAATGTAATAGGCTGCTCCAGATGGCCCTACAAACAGATAAGGATTTAGTGCAAGAAGGAGTGGTCTGTGCCTATAATAGTATAGGAAAGGATTCTTGTCAGGTAAGTTCATGGGTCCCTTGCCACCTCTGTACTGAGGTTGTCCCCTCAAAGTATCCTTCTTCCCCAGTGACAGGGCCTGTGTTATTTCCCACCTCCTCTTTTGGCCTTTACTTAAGGAGATTCAGGGGAGAACCCCTCAAGATACCCGTGAGCTGGCCTGGCCTGCTCCTCCAATAGGGAGCAGCCCCACATCCTGGGGGTGCTGCCGGGTGTGGTGAAGTTGGGGTGATGATGGGAATCACGTAGTTCCTGTAACTGAGCTCTTTCTACGTGTACTTCCGGTGCCAGTGTGGGCATTCACCCACATTGGCTCAGTTTCCCAGCTCACAACCCTGCCACCTAGACATTATACATCTTATTACACAGATGTGGGCCCTCCAGAGACATAAGTCCCAGGGCCCCCGGGAGTGCCTGTAGGAGCCCTAGGCCCACAGCCTCCCCTCTGCCCTGAGCCACCTTCCTGAGCAGGGGACAGGGGACAGGTCTCAGAGGATGAGTGTTTGGATTCTGGCAAGAAGAGAACATCACTGTGGGAGAGGGAGCAGTGAGTCTGCGGCTCAAGCTCTGAAGCACCGGCCATGTTTAGGGAATGGGTTTCCGGTCTGGAGCAATGAGGAGGCCAGTATGGCCAGAGTAGGGGGCTGGAGTCAGAACTTGTGGCCTGCAGGCTGTCTGTGTTTCTTGGCCCTACATTTCTGGCCTACAGGCCTGGAGTTTGTTTTCTCCATGTGGGCCATGGTGCTGAGCCCCAGGTGGGACGTGGGCTCATGGATGGGTGGAGGGGATCTTAAGCACATTGTCATCAGTTCTTGGTAACCGATTACACGTGAGGATGGGAGCAGGGGAGAGCTTGAAGAGGACTCTGAGTTTCTGACTGAGCTGGTGGGGTGCACCAGAGCAGTTTTAGAAAAGGATGTGCAGTGTTTGTATGAGCTGGGATGAGTATGTGGGATGTCTTGAGAGTGTAGCTTAATATATGGAGTCAGTTGGCTATATGGTCAGGAGCTCTAGAGAAACTTAGGCTAGGTGTATGGATTAAGGGGCTCAGTGCGGAGGTCACATTTGAAGTGTTTAACAACCACTGTAGTATCAGAGGGCTTCCCTGGTGGTTCAGTGGTAGAGAATCTATGTGCAGTGTAGCAGCCGCAGGAGACCTGGGTTTGATCCCTGGGTTGGGAAGATCCCTTGGAGGAGGGCATGGCAACCAACTCCAGTATTCTTGCCTGGAGAGTCTCATGGACAGAGGAGCCTGGCGGGCTCAAAGAGTTGGACATGACTAAAGCAACTTAGCACACAAGCACGTAGTATAGGAAATGACCAGTCATAATACCTTCAGAGGATACTAAAATTTTCCAATTGACTCTTCAGTTCTCAGTTCTTATAATCACAGAAATCTGGGCCTGGGAGATGTCTGGGGAAGACTCTCAGATGTCCGTCTCTCAGTGTCTTGCTGTGCAGTCAGCCTGCTCTGATGTGGGTGCTCTTCCATTCCTGAAGTTTGATCTCTTTCTCTTTTTCAGGGAGATTCTGGGGGCCCTCTGGTCTGTCAGTACAATGCCACGTGGGTCCAGGTAGGGATTGTGAGCTGGGGCGTCGGCTGTGGGCGTAACAATACGCCTGGAGTTTACACCGAGACTGCCCTCTACGCTAAGTGGCTAGCTGCAGTGGTGAACAAGGCTGCCTCTTTGTACCCAGCGGTGCTCCTCTTCCCGTTGCTGTGTGTGGTGTTGGCCCTGGGCCTCCTGGTGACCCTGTGATCACCCTGGTCCACACTGCCCCCTATTTCTGAGTCTCACACCTAGCCCTGCCTCTGACCTCCCACTCCTAGTGTAGTGCCAATTCCTGAATTCCGTTTGGTATCCACTGACCTTGTGGAGATTCACATGACAGAAAGCTGGCAGCAAGAAGCCCTGGAAGTTTCCCTGCCTCATCCATGTCTACAACTTGGCCATGCTCTGCTTGCCAGGAAGGAGTGCGTGAAACCATCCCAGCTGGATGGACAGCGAGCTGCCAGGTGGACATATGGTTCATCCACATCGTGGGGAACGTCTGGCAAAGAAGAGACATCATCACCCGTGAAGCAGTGTTAGATCTGACACTTTTACCAAACTGATCTGTGTGGTGATTGTTGGGAGAGAGCGAGGAGGCCCTGCCATGGCCGCATGTGACTCAGTTACCTGGGTTCGGAAAAGGTCCCCTGCGCCCCAGTGTAGATCCACCTGTGAGTATCTGCCTCTGCCACACAAGCCCTCCGGGGGCAACTCAGTCTTGGAACCCCCTTCCTAGGGCTCCAGTGGCCACATCCAGGCTCACCCCAAGTTGTGTTGAAGTATTATGGGATGTGGAGACTTCTGACGTCAACCCAATAAATGTTCGGAGAGTCATGTGTGTGTTCTGCGTCTCTACTGGTCTGGGGTCACTGAAGAGAACATATCTCACATTTAGCTTAGGAAAGTATTCATGGTCTTTTAAAGCCCTGGAGTGAAGTGATGTGATGTGATGTGAGTGGACAGATGGCTTTGGCAGTTGGGTCCTGCTGCTGTGTCCCTCATAGCCATTAGCGTCTCTGCAGGGACCTTTGCAGGTGAGTTTGCTAGCCACTGCATCTGGGAAGGGGGCAGTGAGAGAGAAGCCTGGAAGCCGGAGAGGGGTCAGGGCGATGTGCCCAAACATCACCCCACTTTTCTGTGTGGTTTCACCCCACTTTTCTGTGTGATTCTGTTGTTCCCCTTCTAGGTATATGGAGGCTGGAGCACCTGACTGCCTTGGCCAGGCTATGGAGAACAGCGCTGAGACTCAGGGAGGGGACAGTATGGGGCGCTTACTGGTGGTTCAGATGGTAAAGAATCTGGCCACAATGCAGGAGACCTGGGTTTGATCCCTGGTTCGGGAAGATCCCCTGGAGAAGGAATGTTCTTCCCTGGGGAATTCTCTGGGCAGTGGATCCTGGTGGGCTGCAGTCCGTGGGTCGCAAAGCGTTGGCCATGACTGAGCGACCAACACTCACACACACTGTGTCTCTACTGGCCTGTTTCCCTCACTAGCATGTGGTCCCAGATTACCTCTCTGTCACTGTGCAGAGCACTTCACTGTTTCTTGATTTCTTTCATGAAAGTTTGAGGTTGCCTTCTTTTAGGAGAGGATTGTGCATTTTGCATGTGGGGAGAAGGTGCATGTGAATAGTTAGGTGAATAGAAAAGTCAACTTGATGACCTTCTCTTATGGCTTCTTTCTGACCCTTCCTTCTGGGCATATACGGTATCAGGATAAAGAATACATTTCCAACCTCCCCACCTGTCTTAAGTTTGGCAATAAGTTCTGGTCAATAAAATGTAAGTAGTCATGTTGAGTATGAATTTTGGAAGGTATTAAAAATACCTTTTAAAGAAAGGAGAACAAGCTGTTTGTCACTTTCTTTGCTGGCTAGAGTATATTCATGGTGACGAGCTTGAGCAGCAATCTTGGAACATGAGGAACATTTAAGGGTATAGAACAGAAATTCAGAAGAAACTTGACTCTGGAATTTATAGAGCTGCCATCACATCTCTTTATGCAAGAGAGAAATAAACTTCTCTCTTAATTGAGCCACCATCATCTTAAGTTTCAGTTACTCAGAAAAATCTCACTTTAATTAATTCAGTTGGTATTATAGTTTTATTCCTGGATTGTTATGAATGTAAGCTTTTAAGATCATTTCTTACTTTGACTAAATTATTTTTATTCCTACTTTGCTATGTGCCATTGCTTCCTTCTCTCATTTCAGTTCAGTTCGTTCGCTCAGTCGTGTCCGACTCTTTGCGACCCCATGAATTGCAGCACACCAGGCCTCCCTGTCCATCACCAGCTCCCGGAGCCCACCCAAACCCATGTCCATTGAGTCGGTGAT
The DNA here is from genome assembly GCA_006410615.1 of Neotragus moschatus. Taxonomy (NCBI): domain Eukaryota; kingdom Metazoa; phylum Chordata; class Mammalia; order Artiodactyla; family Bovidae; genus Neotragus; species Neotragus moschatus. The sequence goes on from SJYA01002755.1 coordinate 503,276, forward strand.
GCCTTCCAGCCATCTCATGCCCTGTCATCCCCTTCTCCTCCTGCCCTCAATCCCTCCCAGCATCAGGGTCTTTTCCAATGAATCAGCTTTTACATCAGGTGGCCAAAGTACTGGAGTTTCAGCTTCAACATCAGTCCTTCCAATGAATACCCAGGACTGATCTCCTTCAGAATGGACTGGTTGGATCTCCTTGCAGTCCAAGGGACTCTCAGGAGTCTTCTCCACCACCACAGTTCAAAAGCATCAATTCTTCGGTGCTCCTCCTCTAGTCATATTTAAAAATTGATAAGGTTAGAAGTTGATGTCGCTGAGTGACTACTATCTCAATGCATTTCTCTGTTATTATTTTCTTTATTGAGGTATAATTTACATATAGTAAAATGCACATATTGCAGTGTACTCTTTTATGAGTTTTAACAAATATATACCTATGTTAACATCACCAAAATCACGCTGGAGAACATTTCCATTAATCCAGGATGTTGCTTTATATTCATTTCTATCATCCCTCCCAGAGATAACCTTTGTTCTGTTCACTGTCACATTAGAGTTGCAGATTATTGTATCTCACATTAATGGAATCATACAGTCTGTTCTTTTGGATCTGTCTTCCACATACTGTTTCTGTCTTTTTTTCTTCCAGTTTTATTGACATATAGCACTGTATAAGTTTGAGGCATACAGCATAATGATTTGACTTACATATATAATGAAATGATTACCATATTAAGTTTGGCAAGCAGTCATCATCTCATAAACACAAAATTAAATAGAAATACACTTTTCCTTGTGAGAACTCTTATGATTCATTCTCTTTGCAGCTTTCATATGAAACATACAATATTGTTAATTATACTAATCACGTTGTACATTGCATCCCTAGAATTTATTTATCTTATAACTGGAAGTTTGTACCTTTTGACTGCCTTCATTGAATTCCATATACTGTTTTTGAGATTAATCCATGTTGTCATGTGTATCATCAGTTGAGTCCTTTTTATTGCTAAATAGTTATCCATTACATGAGTTTTCACAGTTCATTAATTCTCTTGTTGATGGACATTTGGGATGTTTCTAGTTAGGGGCTATTATGAATAAAGGTACTGATAAACACTCAGGTACAAGACTTTTTGTGCCTATATGCTTTTGCTTCTTTTGGGAATAAACATAGGAGTGGAACTGCTCGTTCATAGAATAGATGTATGGTTAACTTTATTAGAAAATTCCAGAATTTTCCAAATTATTTGTAAAGAGGTTGAAGTTGAACAGTTCTGTGAAGACCAACAAGAACTTCTAGAACTAATGCCAAAAAAAGATGTCCTTTTCATCATAGGGGACTGGAATGCCAAAGTAGGAAGTTAAGAGATACCTGGAGTAATAGGCAACTTTGGCTTTGGAGTACAAAATGAAGCAGGGCAAAGGCTAACAGAGTTTTGTGCTGAGAATGCACTGATCATAGCAAACACCCTCCTCCAACAACACAAGAGATGACTCTACACATGGACATCATCAGATGGTCAATAGTGAAATCAGATTGATTATATTCTTTGTAGCCAAAGATGGAGAAGCTCTCTACAGTCAGGAAGAACAAGACCAGGAGCTGACTGTGGCTCAGATCATGAACTCCTTATTGCCAAATTCAGACTCAAATTGAAGAAAGTAGGGAAAACTACTAGACCATTCAGGTATGGCCTAAATCAAATCCTTTACGACTGTACAGTGAAAGTGACAAATATATTTAAGGGACTAGATCGGATAGAGTGCCTGAAGACCTATGGATGGAGGTTTGTAACACTGTACAGGAGGCTGTGATCAAGACCATCCGCAAGAAAAAGAAATGCAAAAAGGCAAAATGGCTGTCTGAGGAGGGCTTACAAATAGCTGAGAAAAGAAGAGTAATGAAAGGCAAAGGAGAAAAGGAAAGATATACCCATTTAAGTGCAGAGTCCAAAGAACAGCAAGGAGAGATAAGAAAGCCTTCCTCAGTGATGAGTGCAAAGAAATAGAGGAAAACAATAGAAAGAGAAAGACTAGGGATCTCTTCAGGAAAATTAGAGATACCAAGGGAACATTTCATGCAAAGATGGGCACAATAAAGGACTGAAACGGTATGAACCTAACAGAAGCAGAAGATATTCAGAAGAAGTGGCAAGAATACTCAGAAGAACTGTACAAAAAAAAGGTCTTCATGACCCAGATAACCACAATGGTGTGATCACTCACCTAGAGCAGGATATCCTGGAGTGTGAGGTCAAAGGGGCCTTAGGAAGCATCACTATGAACAGAGCTAGTGGAGGTGATGGAATACAAGTTGAGCTGTTTCAGATCCTAAAAGATGATGCTGTGAAAGTGCTGCACTTAATATGCCAGCAAATTTGGAAAACTCAGCAATGGCCACAGGACTGGAAAAGGTCAGTTTTCATTCCAATCTCAAAGAAAAGCAATGCCAAAGAATGCTCAAACTACCACACAACTGTATTCATTTCACACACTAGCAAAGTAATGCTGAGAGTTCTCCAAGCTAGTTTTCAACAGTATGTGTGAGAACTTCCAGATGTTCCAGCTAGATTTAGAAAAGGCAGAGGAACCAGAGATCAAATTGCCAACATCCATTGGAACATAGAAAAAGCAAGAGAATTCCAGAAAAACATCTGCTTCATTGACTATGCCAAAGCCTTTGACTGTGTGGATCACAACAAACTGTGGAAAATTCTTAGAAAGATGGGAATACCAGATCACCTTGCCTGTCTCCTGATAAATCTATATGCAGGTTAAGAAGTAACAGTTAGAACTGAACATGGAACGATGGACTGGTTCCAGATTGGGAAAAGAGTATGTCAAGGCTATATATTGTCATTCTGCTTACTTATATGGAATGTACATCATGTGAAATGCCAGGTTAGATGAAGTACAAGCTGGAATCAAGATTGCCAGGAGAAATATCAATAACCTCAGATACTCAGATGACACCACCCTTATGGCAGAAAGTGAAGAAGAACTAAAGAGCCTCTTGATGAAAGTGAAAGAGGAGAGTGAAAAAGCTGGCTTAAAACTCAACATTCAAAAAACCAAGCTTATGGAATTTGATCCCATCACTTCACGGCAAATAGATGGGAAAACAGTGGAAACAGTGATAGATTTTATTTTCTTGGGCTCCAGAATCACTGCAGATGGTGACTGTTCCCATGAAATTAAAACACGCTTGCTCCTGGGAAGAAAAGCTATGACCAACCTAGACAGCATATTAAGAAGCAGAGACATTTCTTTGCTGACAAAGGTCTGTCTAGTCAAAGCTATGGTTTTTCCAGTAGTCATGTATGGATGTGAGAGTTGGACTATAAAGAAAGCTGAGCACCAAAAATTGATGCTTTTGAACTATGGTGTTGGAGAAGACTCTTGAGAGTCCCTTGGACTGCAAGGAGATTAAAGCAGTCAATCCTAAAGGAAATCAGTCCTGAATATTCATTGGAAGGACTGATGCTAAAGCTGGAACTCCAGTAATTTGGCCACCTGATGCAAAGAACTGACTCACTTGAAAAGATCCTGATGCTGGAAAGATCCTGAAGGCAGAAGGAGAAGGACGGCAGAGGATGAGATGGTTGGATGGCATCACCAACTCAATGGATATGAGTTTTAGCAAACTCCGGGAGGTGATGATGGATAGGGAGGCCTGGCATGCTGCAGTCCATGGGGTCACAAAGAGTCAGACACGACTGAGCGGCTGAACTGAACTGACGCTCCTACTCCAGTAAATGGTGGCTCCTCTTGGTCCATATCCTCCCTCCTCAGGACTTGGTGAAGATTGCCAGTTCTAACAGGTATGAAGTGGTCTCTCACAGAGGTTTTAGTTTGCATTTCCCTGTAACTAATGATATTGAGCACGTTTTCCTGTACTATTGATCATAGATATATCTTTTGTGAATCATCTTTCTAATTCTTTTGCTCATTTTAAATCAAGAGGCTTATTTTTTTATTGTTGGTTCCTAAGTCTGTGGCTTGCTTTTTTTTTTTTCACTTTTTAACTTGTGGTTGCAAAGACTTTTCTTCTATTTTTTCTCCCTAAGCTTTATAATTTTAGCTTTTACATTGAAGTCTGAGGTTTATTAGATTTGGGGATGCAGTGTGAGATAGGGAACAAGGTTTTTTTTTTCTCTAATGTTTATCCAATACCAGTACCATTTGTTGAAAATACATTTATTTTCACATTGATTTGCATTGCTGCCTTATCAAAAATTAATTGACAGTATATGTGTGCCTCTATTTTGGGACTCTGTTCGATTCCTTATCTATTTGTACATTCTTATGCTAACTTCACAGTGTCCTAGTTACTATAGCTTTGTAGTTAGTCTTGAAATTTGGTAGTGTGATATTTCCAAATCTGAAATATTTCAAGCCTGAGCTTCTGTTGTAGAAATGGAAAAGTTGATTCTAAAATATATGTGGAAAAGCAAAGGGCCTAGAATAACCAAAATAAAGAACTACAGGATGTCAAGACTTAATAGATAGGTATAGTAATCAAGAAAATGTGGTATAAGGGCAGAGATATAGACCCAGGGAATATAATACAGAGTTAAGAAATAGATCCACATTTATATGGCCAGTTGATTTTAACAAAGGTGTGAAGATAACTCACCTGGAGATAGGATAGTTTTATTTTTACAAATGATGCTGGAGCAATGGGACAATTCTATACAAAATAAATAAAAAAATAAAGCACCTCAATCCTTACCTTGCATTATATAGAAAAATTAACTCAAAATGGATTATAGAACTGAATGTAAGAAACTTGGAAGAAGAATCTCTGTGACCCTTGAGTAGGCAAAGATTCTTTATATAGGACAAGAAAAGCATGAACCATTTAGGAAAAAAAGATTGGATTTCATCAAAATGAAAATCTTCTGTTCTTTCCAAGACACTGTTAAGAAAATGAAAATAAAAGCCACAGACTAGAATAAAGAAGCAACAATGTGTAGTCAAAGACTTGCGAATGTTCACAGCATCTTTATTCATAATAGCTCAAATCCGGAAACAACTCAAATGTCTTTCAACAGATAAATGATAGTCAGTAAAATACTACTTGGCAATAAAAGAGAATAAAGGGCTGTTATATACAGGAACATGAATGAAATTATAAAACATTATGTTGAGCGAATGAAGTCAGACCTGAAAGAGTGCAGTATTCTGATTCCACTTATGTGAATTAAGCAAAACAGGTGGCCTGCGGTTGCCTGTGCTGGATTTGAAGAGGGCAGACAGACACTCTCTGGTGTCTCTCTTTTTAAGATTACTTATTTGCTTAATATTTTTTGGCTGCACTGGGTCTTCATTGCTGCAAGCAGGCTTTCTTTAGTTGTGGTGAGAGCTTCCCTGGTGGCTCAGAGGGTAAAGCGTCTGCCTGCAATGCAGGGGACCTGGGTTTGATCCCTGGGTCAGGAAGATCTCCTGGAGAAGGAAATGGCAACCCACTCCAGTACTCTTGCCTGGAAAATCCCATGGACAAGAGAAGCCTGGTAGACTACAGTCCATGGGATCGCAAAGAGTCGGACGCGGCTTCACTCACTTCTCTTGTTGCAGAGCTTGGGCTCTAGGCACACTGGCTTCATTAGTTGCGGCTCAAGGGCTCTAGATCACAGGCTTAGTAGTTGTGGCGCATGGGCTTAGTTGCCCTGTAGTATGTGGAATCTTCCCANGAGAAGCCTGGTAGACTACAGTCCATGGGATCGCAAAGAGTCGGACGCGGCTTCACTCACTTCTCTTGTTGCAGAGCTTGGGCTCTAGGCACACTGGCTTCATTAGTTGCGGCTCAAGGGCTCTAGATCACAGGCTTAGTAGTTGTGGCGCATGGGCTTAGTTGCCCTGTAGTATGTGGAATCTTCCCAGACCAGGGATCAAACTCATGTCCCCATTGGCAGGCAGATTCTGAACCATTGGACCATCAGGGAACTCCAAAATGTTCTATATTTTGATTGAGATGGTGGTTACAGGGTCCCATATATTCATTAAAACATTAAATCATGCATTTAAGGTTTGTATATTTCACTTTATGCAACTTTTGCCTCAGCTTTTAACAAAAGCAGGCCTATGTGGCATTCTAATTAGCCCCAAAATCCATTCTCTTCTCCTTTCCTAACAGTAGATGTGTTATGCAATGACCTGATGCCTTAGGTAATTCTCATAAGATGCCTGAAAATTTTTAACAAGTTGCTCTGTAGGGGAAAAAAGTCCTGATCTGTAACATTTGCACATTTCTGTGATAGAAATACTTCTATCCAGGCTGATTTCAAGCTATTCAGGTCAGTTCAGTTCAGTCGCTCAGTCGTGTCTGACTCTTTGCAACCCCATGAATCGCAGCATGCCAGGCCTCCCTGTCCATCACNAAGAGGCTTTTTAGTTCCTCTTCATTTTCTGCCATAAGGGTGGTGTCATCTGCATATCTGAGGTTATTGATATTTCTCCCAGCAGTCTTGATTCCAGCTTGTGCTTCTTCCAGTCCAGCGTTTCTCATGATGTACTCTGCATAGAAGTTAAATAACATGACATTATTGAGTCTGGAGTTGTGGCAGAGATGTGCCATTATACAGAATTTCCACCATACAGCTACAGTAGACATAACCTCAAGAGCAGAGGTACATACAGTAAAATAATGAAAAAGTCTTGGATTTTGATTATTTATTACCTTTGCTTTTAATGTAATTTCTTTAACTGTAGGCTTTATACTTTAATTTTTAATAATAATAGTAATTTTAAACAAATAGCTCACAAAATTGCTGCAAATTAACAACTGGCTCTCGTGAACTGGTACAAGACAGCTCCAGCACCCACTGGATCATTTCTCTAGAAGCAAATTTGGAGACAGGGATTCATGTTCAAACACTTAAGTGGGTTGTTTTCAGAGGAAACCTGTATGAGTGTGAAGGAAGCAGGATGGGAAAGGGGAAGAAGTTTAGTAAGAAAGTGATGACAGGTGAAGTCTATGCTTAGCATAATTCTGGGATCTGTGTTATACTAGAGAATTCTTCCAGTCTTCAGACACAGGAGCTGGGCTTTTGTGCCTAGTACCACTAAACCACTGGGCACACTGGAAGCCAGGATGACTGGAAGGATCAGAAGTAGGAATGCAACTTCTTGTCACCTCCTGTAATGAGACTCCATGTTCCCAAAGGTAAACCTCCTGAGAATGATGTAGGTGTGAGTTCTTAGTAGCTGTAACCAGAGCAGTTTGGGGATGGGTACACTAAACAGGTAAAATGGATCCTGAGTGATCTGGGTGGTCACCCACTTAAAAATTACCTTTGTCAGCTTCCCTTGAAGCTTAGGGGGACCATGTATCTAATTTATGTTTCATTAGATGTAAATAGAAGTAACGTGTGCTGTTGGGGGGATGTGCCTTTCAAAGGGACATGGGCAGACTTTCTTGGCTCTTTCCCCTCCCCCAAGTGGAAGATGAGAAAGATGGAGGTGCCATCTTGGATGAAGAGGTGTATGCCCATTTTAAGGGTGGCAGAAACTGACCTGGGTTGCCTATAGTTGGACTGGTATGCGAGAAGTAACCTTTGGTTTTTAAGCCACTGTATCTTCGGATATCTCTGTTACCACATTTTAGCCCATACCTTAACAAATAAAGTGAGCAAAGAAGAAATAACAGATATCTAAAATCATGACTGTGTAAACAATTTATAATTTTTAGTTAGTTTTTTTTTTTTTAAGGAAGACAGGACTAACCAAAACAAAATGAGAGAATGTTCATGAAGAGCAAAGAGAACATGTTCATTATAGAAAAAATACAATTGTTTGTACATGACCTGGCTGTCAATATAGAAACCCACCAAAATCTACAAACTGTCCAAACTGATAGAATAATTTGATAGCATTATTAAATAAAAGAATAACATAAAATTGCATTTCTGAAAGATGTCCGTGACTTTATGGGAACATTTATGAAATTTTACTGAAAGATGTGAAGGAAGATCTAAATAGGAGAGATACCCCAAGTTCGCGAATAGGAAAGGGTAATACCATGCATATGGCAGTTCTCCCCAAAATGGTCTTTAGATTTAATGCAGTTCAAATAGAATGTTTAACAGTTTAAACAACTGTCAAACCTATTTTAAAACTTGTATGGAGTACCAAGAGTAGCCAAAACCCTAATGAAGAAGTTGAGGTAGGAGAATGCATTCTCTCACATGTTGATGTGCAAAAGCTCTGGTGGTCAAGAAACCATAGTACAGGCACAGAGATAAGTGAATTGAATGATGGGAAGCCTAGAGGGTCAGAAACAGACTCAGTATCTATGGACACATACATATATAAAAGAGGTGACGTTGTTGATGAGTGGGGGCATAGTAGGCCTTTCAATGCATAGAGTTAGGAGACATGGTTAAGTAGAAAAAAATGAAACTGAATTCCTGTCTCATGCTATGTATTTAATAACTACATGGATAAAAGACTAAACATGAGCAACAAAAGTTTAAAACTTTCAGAAGAAAATATAGGACAGTACCTTTAAAACCCCAGGGTGTGGAAGACTTTCAAAAATAAGACCCCAAAAGCATAAATGATAAAGAAAAAGATGGTTACTTCTGACTGCATTATAGTTAAATAAATTTGTTCATCAAAACGTGTAATCAAGTGAAAAGACAAATCATAATTATGAATGATAATTGAAATACACATTACTAACAAAGCATTCAGTTCAGTCACTCAGTTGTATCTGACTGAGACCCATGGATTGCAGCATGCCAGACTTCCCTGTCCATCACTGTCTCCTGGAAACTCATGTCCATCAAGTTGGTGATGCCATCCAACCATCTCATCCTCTATTGTCCTTTTCTCCTTCTGCCTTCAATCTTTACCAGCATCAGGGTTTTTTTCTGTTGAGTCAGTTCTTCACATCAGGTGGCTGAAGTATTGGAGCTTCATCGTNGGTGGTCAAGAAACCATAGTACAGGCACAGAGATAAGTGAATTGAATGATGGGAAGCCTAGAGGGTCAGAAACAGACTCAGTATCTATGGACACATACATATATAAAAGAGGTGACGTTGTTGATGAGTGGGGGCATAGTAGGCCTTTCAATGCATAGAGTTAGGAGACATGGTTAAGTAGAAAAAAATGAAACTGAATTCCTGTCTCATGCTATGTATTTAATAACTACATGGATAAAAGACTAAACATGAGCAACAAAAGTTTAAAACTTTCAGAAGAAAATATAGGACAGTACCTTTAAAACCCCAGGGTGTGGAAGACTTTCAAAAATAAGACCCCAAAAGCATAAATGATAAAGAAAAAGATGGTTACTTCTGACTGCATTATAGTTAAATAAATTTGTTCATCAAAACGTGTAATCAAGTGAAAAGACAAATCATAATTATGAATGATAATTGAAATACACATTACTAACAAAGCATTCAGTTCAGTCACTCAGTTGTATCTGACTGAGACCCATGGATTGCAGCATGCCAGACTTCCCTGTCCATCACTGTCTCCTGGAAACTCATGTCCATCAAGTTGGTGATGCCATCCAACCATCTCATCCTCTATTGTCCTTTTCTCCTTCTGCCTTCAATCTTTACCAGCATCAGGGTTTTTTTCTGTTGAGTCAGTTCTTCACATCAGGTGGCTGAAGTATTGGAGCTTCATCGTCAGCATCAGTCCTTCCAATGAATATTCAGGACTTATTTCCTTTAGGATGGACTGGTTGGATCTCCTTGCAGTGCAAGGGACTCTCAAGAGTCTTCTCCAACACCAGCACTCCAACAAAGGATTAGGATAAAAAAACTAAACAGAAAGTACTTTAAAATCAGCTCAAATGTAAAACTGAACAGATGTTGTGAGCAAACATTTTATAGAAAGAAGGCACAGATGACAAGTAAGGATATGGAATACACTGAACTTCAGAAGTCTCTCTTTCACTTCTAATGGATCTTTTGAAACTATGTATAATTTTGTAAATCATTGAAAAATATTGGCTCACTTTGTTATATAGAATTCCCAAATGTTGACACATTTCATTACATACTATCAAAAAATCACACTCACTCATGTTACCACTACTGTTATCAGAAAAGTATTTAATTATTGGAAAGGTGTTGAAATCATGATAGCAAATATAAATTTTCCAAAACTTTTCCCCTCTAAGCTCAGATCTTATCATTGGCAACAAATACTGTCATTTGTTTTCTTAAAAGTTGCAGACTCTTTTAAAAAACTTTATTCTTTATTCATGTAGGCATATGTCTGCCAAATATGCAAGTCTAAATGACCACAATTTATTAGTCACTCTTTTAAGGAAAATTGATGTTCCATGATAAAAGCTGATAATTCAGCTTAACAGATATGCAGTTTGCTTCAGTGAACATCCTGCCTTTTTAAACACCAGAAGTGCTTTGTGCATAATCGTCATTTCATTACCCAAAATCTTAAATAAATGTGAACCAAAAGATCACTACTTAATAAAATTAATCCTTTTTACTTCCCCATCAAGGACATTTGAAAAGTGAATCTGGGTTGACTGATTTCAGGAGTGGGATGTCATTCTTAACATTATGTTGCAATATGCAAAACTCTTATCTTGCTGAGGACTCATTCTGTGTGTCTCTCTCTCCCTGGCTAGCTTTGGAAAAGCAAGCTGCCATGAGTCCCACCGAAACAGAAAACAAATTCAGGCAACAAGCGACTGAGCTTGGAAGGAAACTCTTCTCCAGTCGAGTCTCCCGGTGGATGAGAACCTGGCCCTGGCTGACACCTTGATTGCAGCCTTACAGAAGACCCAGGTAAACTGTGCCCGGACTCCTGGCCCACAGGAACTATAAGATAGTAAACGTGTAGTAAACGTGTTTTAAGCCACTGAATTTGTATTTGTTATAGAACAGAGAAAACGAATACAGAGGCCATTCCAATATTTGATCAATTGTCTAATTTCTATATAATAAAGTTTATGATTGTTCCAGTGATCCTTTCATCATGTACCTACTTGGCACCTTCCCGACCAAAAAGCAGGCCCCTGTATGTCAGGTGATGTTACTCAGGATTCCATGATGGTAAGTTACACGCTTCATGAGTCCACGGATAGTGGTGTCACCAAAGGCATTATCAGCAGGCAATGCTGGCTATATAAAGAATATACGTGTGCATGCGTAACTGCTCAATGAGGTTCTAGTGCCACAGCTGTCTCTCTTCAGCTGGCACTAAGATTTTGAGCCCATCTGTGAACCAGGCCCAGGTTTTTTCTTCTTTCATCAATTGGTCGTAGGATACTGCCTATCAGGCTATGGGTGTGAACGGACGGAGAAGCTTCAGTTCAGTACAGATAAGTGCCACGATGGGGGATGGTGGTGTCTACGCCTTTTCTTTGCACAGCTTACTTGTGTCTTCAGGACCTGCCATGATCTAATCCCAAATATATGGCTTCCAATGAGTGATGAATTGCTTTTTCCAACTGCGTTTATGACTTAGTTTGGCTAAATATTCACCTTATGATAGGAGGCACTGGTCTCTTAGTCACATAATGTCCTGTGGTCTGGCGCTCAGTTTCTTTTTCAGATTCAGTAGTGTGCCAGAAGTTGCTTTTCAGAGAATATAGTTTCTTTGCAGCAGAGAGTGTGGTCTTGCTTCAGAACTGTAGGGCTCTATACTGTGATTCTCTAATTAGGACATAGCAAAGACTCCTTCCAAGCATTTTAATTCACCACAGCAAACTCTAGCACCATAGGGTCTGCCAGGTCATATAGACCAATACTTTGGCCACTTGATGTGAAGAACTAACTCACTGGAAAAGATCCTGATGCTGGGCAAGACTGAAGGCAGGAGGAGAAGGGGACAACAGAGGATGAGATGGTTGGATGGCATCACCAACTCAATAGCAAACTCTGGGAGTTGGTGATGGACAGGGAAGCCTTGCGTCCTTGGGGTCACAAAGAGTCGGACATGACTGAGCGACTGAACTGATAGAGACCAAGTGGGGCTTCCAAGGTGGTGCTGGTAATAAAGAACCCTCTTGCCAATGCAGGAGACGTAAGAGATGTAGGTTTGATCCCTGGGTTGGGAAGATCCCCTGAAGGAGGGCATGGTAGTGCACTCCATTATTCTTGCCCGGAGAATCCCATGGACAGAGGAGCCTGGTGGGCTGCAGTCAGTCAGCTTGCAAAGAGTCGGACACGACCGAAGCTACTGAGCCCAGCACAGCCCAACATGGCTGCTTCTAGCACAGTCTGACTTTGCCTCTCTCTTCTTTTAAAAAACTGTTGAGTTCTCTTCCTAGTGATTTTTAAAAATTAGTTTATTTCTTTTTATTCAGCTGTCTGTGCAGTCTCCGTTGCCGTGCGGGCTTTTCTCTAGCTGTGGCAAGCAGGAGCGACTCTCTCGTCCCAGTGCATAGGTTTTTCATTGCAGCGGCTTCTCTGATCGCAGAGCATGGGCTCTATGACTCACAGACTTTAGTAGTTGTGGCGTGTGGCCTCAGTAGCTGCAGCTTCCAGGCTCCAGAGCACAGACTCAGTAGTTGAGACACACATCTTGATACTCACGTCATGCGAGATCTTCCCAGATCAGGGATCAATCCCATGTCTCCTGCATTGGCAGGCAGACTCTTTACCACTGAGTCACTGAGGAAGCCCCTGATTTTGTCTCTTAACAGGAGGAACTGCAAAGCATTGTGGCCACTTTTATGTATGCAATGTAGGTTAATCTTCTTTTCTCAAGAGTTTTAAATTTTATCACATTCTTTTTGCCATGTTAGGTAATATAGTCACAAATTCCAGTGATTAGAATGGGAATTTCTCTGGGACGCCATTATTCTGTCTATTACAAGGTTGTTTCCTGATGTTGGCTTCCATGAATTTAGCCACTCTAAACATTTGTCAAAGTATTTGTGTGTTTGTGCCTGTATGAGCGTGTACGTAAATCTTTATTTCACTGGGATAAATGCCCAGGATTGCAATTACTGAGTCATATGGTAATTGCACATTCTGTTTTATAAGAAACTGCCGATCTTTTTCCCAAAATGGCTATAATATTTTACATTCCTACCATGGTGTATGAGTGGTCCAGCATATCTGCATCCATGTCAGTATTTGGTGTTGTCACAAAATTCAAGGTTTAGCCAGTCTATTAGATGTGTAGTGATACTGTGATTTTAATTTGCATTTTACCAATGGTTCTTTAAATGTGGATCTCGATTTTTAAAAAGATATCAGTATCATGCCTAACTCAGTGTTGCTAACGTTCAGTGCAGCGTTTATATTGAGGAATTTAAATTTTTACTGCCAACAAGAAGGGGAGGGAAATGCCAGGAAAGGCCTAATCCAGCCCTACAGGGAGTGACGGACGCATCTCTGTGCGGCAGTGGCATGGCTGTCACTCTCTGTGGCCAGGGACCTTGGCCAGGGGATGTCAGGCATCTGGGAGTCACTCATTAATGAGTCCGCTCAGAGCCGGGGAAGAGAAAGGACTGGCCTGAGTCACAACTCTGTGGCGCTGCCTGGCCCAGGCCCCGCCCCCTGATGACTCCACAGGTGGGGGCGGGGCGGGACGGGTTTCCCCCCACGGAGCCCTGTTTCCCCACCATCAGGAGGGCAGGCGTGCAGCCACCACAAGGGGGAGCCGCAGAGCCTGGAGGCGACTACCAGAGGTGCCATGGCGTCTCCCGGTGTCCCCCAGAGTGGCAGCGGCTCCCTGGGCCTCCTGGTCTGGCTCCTGGCCCTTCAACCTTGGCTCAGTGAGGCCGTGGTGGGCGGGGAGGGGGCGCAGGGCAGGGCAGCGCTGCCCTCACCCTCTCCACCTACCTTGGGGGGTGGTCGCGAGGACCCAGGAGCACGCCGTTGGAAGCTGCCTCCTCCAGGAGCCCCGGGAACTTCCGGGGCCCCTGAATCCCACGTGGCTTCGGTAGCCCCCAGTTTGGTGGAGTTTACCTTAAATGACTCTGATTCATACAAGGCTATGACACCCTCACAGGCACCAGGAGAGACCCCCAAACCCCTCTTTCCTTCAGGTGATGTTTCCTGGCCAAGCCCTGCGGCAGAGAACTAGCCTGGTGTGAGGGGCAGGTGCCCCTGCCCTGGGGGAGGAGACTCTCAGGGGGCACAAGTTTTCCCTGGGCCATCTGAGCAGACCCAACTCTGCCCCTGAGCTCTGAGAGGACATGGCCATTCTCTGAGGAGCCTTAGGGGAATACAGACCTGGCCTGGGGCTCGGAGGGGACATGGCGTTGTTTTGAGGGCTCTGAGACTTTTGAGGCTCATCAGGCTCTAGTGTGGGTGCTGTCAGTGGCTTTACTTTCAGTCCTCTCCCTTCACTGACCTGCTCTAGCGTGTGGCCGTCGGACTTCGAGGATAGTTGGTGGAAGGCCGGCCGCAGAGAAGACGTGGCCGTGGCAGGTCAGCCTGCAGGTCAATCAAAGCCACATATGCGGAGGCTCCCTCATTGCCAGTCGGTGGGTGTTGACCGCGGCCCATTGCATATTTGGGTGAGTTTTGGGGACTCTCGGCTTTTGGCTTCAGGTCAGGCTGTGTGGCCTGGAGCCAGTCCTAACCCCTTCCTGAGCTTCCTCTTCCTCATCTGAAACCAAGGGTCACAGTCCCTGACTATAGCTCTTCAGGCTATAGTCAGAGATAGGTAATGTTAGGGCCCTTGATAGGCTGGAGAGTCAAAACCCCAAATCAGGTTCACAGCTACTTAAAAATAAAATAAAATAAAATAAAAAGCCTGCGCAGCTTAGCCTTCAAGTCAAGTGGCAAGAAGTGGGGAGAGATGCCAGTTGGGAAACAATATATGCACAAAGACTTGCAAGAGGAAATATTTAAGGGGAATGGACTGTAGCTGATCAATTTGGCTTTACTTTCAGTAGTTTCAAACTTTAATGAGCATGGGTACACCCACAGAACTTGTTAAAACAATAACTGTGTGTCTCCAACCCTAGAGTTTCTGATTCAGTCGGTCAGGAGTGGGACCTGAGAATTTGTGTTTCTACCAAGCCCCCATGTGATGTCAGTGCTGCTCATCTGGGGACCAAACTTTGAGAGCCGCTGGATCAGGGGTCTGGGAAGGGATGTGGTCTGGAGGGAGGGAGGTGGCTGATGAGCGGCTTTGGAGATAGGACGAGGCTGGGAGCCTAGAAGATGTGGAAGGGGAGTATAGAGCTTCCAGGATCTCTCTGCAGCTATGTGGAATACACAGTGAAGATGGGCGACACACAGCTGCAGCATACCTCCACAATGGCAGTCACGGTCCCAGTCCAAGACATCGTTATCCACAAATATTTTAATCCTGTCGGAATAATCGAAAATGACATTGCCCTTGCTCTGCTCGCCTTCCCTGTGAATTTCTCCGCGAGCATCCAACCCGTGTGCCTCCCTGAAAAGACTTTCATGGTTCAAGCTGGTACAGAGTGCTGGGTGACTGGATGGGGAAAACTCAAGGAAGAAGGTGAGACTGTGAAGCAAGATGGCAGCAAATTTGGGCTAGGGAGGGGGCTGCCCGGTGCCCAGGTGTGGGCCTCTAAACTAAAGGGAGAGACAGGGAGGCAATTTTCTAGCAAGTAGGAGGAGAAGGTAATGGCACCCCACTCCAGTACTCTTGCCTGGAAAATCCCATGGATGGAGGAGCCTGGTAGGCTGCAGTCCATGGGGTCGCTAAGAGTCGGGCGTGACTGAGTGCCTTCACTTTCGCTTTTCACTTTCATGGATTGGAGAAGGAAATGGCAACCCACTCCAGTGTTCTTGCCTGGAGAATCCCAGGGATGGGGGAGCCTGGTGGGCTGCCGTCTATGGGGTCGCACAGAGTTGAACACAACTGAGGCGACTTAGCAGCAGCAGGTAAGAGAGGATGGTGGAGANCTTCACTTTCGCTTTTCACTTTCATGGATTGGAGAAGGAAATGGCAACCCACTCCAGTGTTCTTGCCTGGAGAATCCCAGGGATGGGGGAGCCTGGTGGGCTGCCGTCTGTGGGGTCGCACAGAGTTGAACACAACTGAGGCGACTTAGCAGCAGCAGGTAAGAGAGGATGGTGGAGAAGATGCTGGTGGGAGTGATTTGATGGTGTTACAAATTTTTGTTAGTATGTCAGGACCTGGGGTCTTGAGAAACAAGCAGAGTGGGTTCTCTCCAGGGTAGATTATTAAACTCAGGGGATGTTGATCTGTCTGCTAATCTGAGCGATCCTAACTGGAAGTACTGGTCTTGGTGAACAGGGAACTTCCTGTGACTGAGAAGGGGCCATTAAGTGCCTCTGGAAGAAACTGTAGAGACTTCTATCCCTGGGGAGAGGGTGGATTTGGTACTTTTGGGGCACCATGTGTCTTGAGAGTCTGATCCTGCTCTAAACTAAAAACACTTTACTGAAGGACAGGACACCTGTTGCTATTACTAATGATGCTCAGAGTGACAGATATTTCGTTTTGATTAGTTCTTCTCTACCTGTCTTGGTTTTGATTCTTACCACTCCTCTCACCATATCAGCTCTGGGCCTCATGTCCTGTAGTGTCAAACGTGAACAATATCCACTGCCCCTAAGAGGGTGTCTGTATGTGAACACATTGTATTGAGAGCCAGAGCGGGCACTGGGCGCACCTGTCTTGTCCCACTAGGCAGATCTAAACTACTCCTAAATTCTCTCTACAGACAAATCACAAGATTCTACACAAGAGCTTCAGGAGGCTGAGCTAAACATTCTTCGCCATGAGACTTGTAATGAGGTGCTCAGCGAAAAGTTGGAAAGTAATTTTGATGTGGTCAAGGAGGGGGCTGTCTGTGCTACCAGCTCCAGAGGAAAGGATGCCTGCCAGGTGAGTTCATGGGCCCTTTGCTGCCTTTGCATTTTGGCTGTCCTCCCAGATGTTCCTCATCCACAGGCAGTAGGGCCTACACGGTCTGGCAGTGCCTTTGTCGCCTGTCTTCAAGTCGAGGGTTTAAGGGGACAAGCCACCAAGGCTCTGCTGGGCTGGTCTGACCTGATGCTTCAGGAGAGAGGACCTGATGCTGCCTAGAGGGAGACAGGGGAGGAGGGGAGAGTCAGGCATGAAATACCAATAATACAACTCATGTGTTGTAGCCTCTTCTAAGTGACAGGCAATGTAAACAGGTAAGGATTTTGTTCATTATTAATATCTCAGAGTACATACATTTTCTTTGGGAATATCCAGTTTTTAGTATAGACTTTATTGATGACACACACAACTTGGGTAAATGTTATCAATTCTCAGATCTCATACACATGGAAACCTGGGGCTGGTGGAGCCCTCGTGGAGCCTGGGGAGCCCCATGCACGTCCATCTTCCCAGTGCCTTGCAGGGCTACAAGGCTGTTTTGACGTTGTCCCTCTTCCATCATTGTATTTGTTTCTTTCTCTTTATCTAGGGAGATTCTGGGGGTCCCCTGGTCTGTGAATTTAATAATTCATGGGTCCAAGTGGGGATTGTGAGCTGGGGCGTTGGCTGTGGTCGCAGAGGGTATCCAGGAGTTTATACAGAAGTGAGTTTCTACAAGGATTGGATCATTGCTAGAGTGAGTGAGGCCTCTCATACAGACTCAATGGGCTACTTCAGCCTGACTCTGTGTCTGGTGCTGCCTTGGAGCATCCTGCTGACCCCATGATCACCCTGGTCACGTTTCTTCCAGTTTCTGAGTCTTGGACTAGCACTGCCTCTGACCTCTGACTCCTACTCAATGCCCTATCCTCACTTTCATTAAAATCCACTGACCGTGTGGAGGTCCACATAACTGAGAAATGGAAACAAGAAACCTTGAAAATTTCCCAGCCTGCTGCTCCAGGAACCAACTGCGTCTACACCTAACCTGGGTTGTACTCTGCTTGCTGAGAAGGAGTGGCTGAAACAATCGCAGCTGGATGGACAGTGCCTGTGGTGATGCTTCAGGATGCTTCGCCCACATCTTGGAGACCATCTTCACCTCATGCCTGGCAGCAGCAGCATCTGGCACTTTATCCTATCAGGGCACATGGTGATTGTTGGGAGACAGCGAGGCCTCACCACGTCCGCATGTGACTCAGTTGTCTGGGTTGGCCAAAGGTCCGCTGCTTCCCGATGTGCAGCCATCTGTGAGGGTCCAGCCTCTGCCACCCAAGCCTTCCTGGGGCAGCTCAGTCTTGGAACCCCCTTCCCAGTGCTCCAGTGGCCACATCCAGGCTCACCCCAAGTTGTGTTGAGACATGAAGGAGTGCGGAGGTTTCTGATGTCAACTCAATAAATGCTTACAGAGTCTCTTCTGTGTTGTGAGCTCTGCTCTGCTGAAGGTTGTGGGGCTGCATATGACATGCTATAGAGAATAGTTTCCCATTGAGCTGAGGGACCTTTCATGGTGTCCATTTCTGTCTAAAAAGTGGGAGATGAGGAGCCCGTCCCTCGATGGAAGTCTGCTGGTGTCTTAGGCAGTGGGTCCCGGGCCTCTTTTAGGCATCAGTGCTCCTCTTGTAGGCGTCAGCATGCTCCAAGCGGGGATATTGGAACTGAGTTTGCATGGAGGCCGGAGGGCGGAGATGTGGGCATGACACGCTCACACAGCCTTGCACCTCTCATGCTGCCCCGTAAGGGACGTGCCTGGAGGAGACCCCAAGAGCTGAGTTCTCACGGGGTTAGGATGGAGGGTCTGGCTCTGTGTGTGTGTGGCTTCTCAATCAGCAGGCCTAGGGTCCCACAGTCACCTGGACTGGCTGCTGATCTCTTCCCAGGCTCTGCGTCCTGTCCACCCATCCTTCCTTGGTCTGTGTTCCAGCTTCCAGATATAAGTGGACCTCAGGAACCATGGGCTTCCCAGGTGGCTCATTGCTAAAGAATCCGCCTGCCAGTGCAGGAGCCTCAGGTTAGATCATGGGCTGGGAAGATTCCCCTGGAGTGGGAAATGGCAACCCCCTCCAGTATTCTTGCCTGGGAAATCCCATGGACGGAGGAGCCTGGCAGCTACAGTCCACGGGGTCGCAAAGAGTCCGACACGACTGAGCACACACAGCTACATTCCAGTACTGTTCTTTACAGAAATGAACGGTCGCGTGGACTTGGAGGCCTGAGTCTGGCAGTTCCCTGCCATTCTCACCTGCAGCCTTCTTCAGAACAAGCTCCCCTGCTCTGTCCGGTGATGTTCTGCTGCTGAGAATGCCACTACGGCTCCTCATTTCCCGCTCCCTGCCTCCACGTTGCCTGAGACTCAGTACGAGCACTGAGTCCTCCCCAGAGTGTCTCCTGTGGATGACCGGGGCCATGAAATGTGCTTCTCCCGGGCTCCCCTGACCGGTGGCCCCGGGCAGTTCCCTACTCTGCTTTCCTCTTGGTGGCATTTTGTGCCCAAGCTTAAGAGACTCTGTGTCTTCCCGCTTCCAGCTCCGGGTTTCAGATGGAGCAATTTCAGGAACTGTTTGGTGAGTGAGTGAGTGAAGGGAAAGTGAATACTGACGGCTCCTCTGTCACCTTTCTCCTTTCTCTCCGGGCCTCTCAGCTCATTGCTCTGCCCTCCTTTTCCTTCCCAGGTTGTCTTGTCAAAGCGGGGAAATCCCACGTGGGAAGCCGATGTTCCAGCCCCTGCTGGAGGAGAAGCCCCAAGCCCTAGGAAGGCTACAGCCTCAGTGTGGGTGCAATTTGTTTGCTGAGAGTAGAATGTTCTTCCTGTGGTGGGCAAGGGAGTTCAGTTCAAGTAACTCAGATGTTGAGCATCAGCCTCTAGGTCCTAGAAACATCAGGCGTGGCCTCAGAAACGAGACCGGCAACCTCCAGTGTAATGGCAGCCATTTTTGCCCTTTCTGGCGAATAAACACGGACTTTCTGTTGTGATTAGGAACTAGGCTCTGAGCAGAAATAAGATGTGGGGCTCAGGTGGGAGGGAAGAGGTGGTCATTAGGACGACCCTTAGGTCAGGGCTTGGTGGTGGATGGACCCACCCTCTGACAGAGCTAGGTAACGGAGAGGAGGAGACTGACAGGTAGGAAGTGAGTTCTAGTAAAAATATTGGACTTCAAAGGACAAGGACACAAAACCCAACAGAAAATGCTGCAGCCTTCCAGTCATAAGGAGTAGTGAGGCATACCGATGTGAGTTTCTAATGACCAAATTGTGGTTTGAAATAATAATTTTCTACCCACAGAAGCCAGGGCTTCTTGCAGAAATGGCTTGAGTAATATCCAGGAGTGGGCCTGGAAATGTGTGAATTCACCCTGAAATATCCTGTCACAGCAGATGGTGAGCAAGGTCTGCAAATGACAAGGATCCTAGGGTCATGTCCAAAGGACTCAGGAGCTCAGTAGTGAAGTGTGGCATTTCTGCCAAGTCACACGTGCTCTCCAGCATCTGTGAATACAGTCACAGGTCCCTCACTGGCAGGTGCTGCACTCAGTTCCCTCCAGATGACACCATTTCGCAGCAGGTAGCCCATGTTAAATGTCTGTCTGTCAAGCAGGAATGTGAAGGCCCAGCCTCCTTGCCTCCTTTTAGGACAACTTGGAAGGGCTTCTTGAGGACCAGCTGAGACCTCAGTGGCAATCCCATGACTGCTAAGCTTCTCCTATTGCCCAGGTCTGCCTCACCTGCTCCCTTCCAGGTGTGAATCCTCCCCAGAGCACTCCTCAACAACCCTGGCATACAGATCTGTCTCAAAGTGTGTTTCCAGGGGACTGATCTAGGACCCTTGGCCAGGCCAAGGTAGGACAATCTGACTTTCAGTAAGTGCTCCAGTTACCTACTGCTGTGTGCCAAAGCGCCCTAAGCCCTCATGGGAAAATCATCAGGTTTTGTGGTGATATGTTCTATGAAGGAGCTCTGAGCACTGAATTAGCCAACTCTGAAGAGCTGCTTCTCAGGCAAATGCAGGATTAGACTCCTGGGAACCTCTGATCACAGCATTTTCACTGAGTGATAAATATGTGACCCTATTTTATGTTTCTTTTTGCTTAAAAGCACTTTATTTAATACACTCTGTTGATTCAGTGCCATTGAACTCGTGGCCAACAGCAGTGTAATTGATACCTGTGTGGCAGTGATCAAACCCATCTTTTTTCTCTTCAGTGTGCATCCCAGGCTGGAGCCCTCAGGAGTTCTAGACAGAACTCCAGCATAATGGGTGGAGCCTCTTAAAACAGCGAAATCATCTGCCAATAGCACAGAAATGCAAAAATATGGTCCTGAGTAGTCTACGATTAGGACAGCTCTTTACCATATGAGAGCTGAAACAAGAATGCCCAGCAACATCTTCAGTGACTTCAACTGTAGGACGTGCTTCCATTGTTTCTATGTCCTGTCATTTTTATCTTTTTCCTCTTAGTTTCTCATTTGTTTTGAGCAATTTGCTTACGTCGTACGTTGATCTTGTCTTCATGTTTCTTTTTTTCCGTGTTCAGGGAGCATATTGTAAGATCTCTGGAGTTACAGTTCTTACCAGATTGGAAAAATACATAGCATTATTTCTTCGACTACCTTTGATCCTTCTGGCCCGCTATACTTTGGAAGTTCGGTCACACGTGTATTTGTCCGCAGCTCACAATGCACTTTATGCTCTCATATCAGTGTTTCATTATGAAATTGTTTTTAATAAAAGTGTCCATCTTTGAGTTGCTCAATCAGTTCTTCTAATTGTTTGTTATAGTGTTAAACCCATCATCAGTGTACCTTTTTCATCTTCATGCAAATTTTCATACCTAGAGTCTGATTGCCGTCCTTTTGCGTCCTCAGCATGTCTACCTAAAGTTCACCTGTGTATGTAGGACTCAGTTCCAGTGGCTGTGCTACTGTTCTCGCCTGTGCGTTTAACATTTGTGTCAGTTCTGGGTTAATTATGATTTTTGATTAACCCCATGATAAGTGGCTAATTGAATATGGGTGTTAGGTGATTAGATACCAGACATTGTGACCTTTACAATGGTGTTTAATATTTTCCTAGAAAGATTCTTGGACTTTATTTTGGGGTGCAGTTAAATTCCTTGGAAACTGATGTTCTCAGGTCTTGTTTTTACCTTTTTTAGCAGGCCTGGAGTGATTCTCAGTGTAGAGACTATTCCCTGTTGCTGAGGCAAGACCCTCCTAAATACCCTAGAGAATGTTCTATGAATCTTGAGTTTTTCCAGTCTGGCAGATGGACCAGGCACTGTTCTTGGTCCCCTGTGGCCTGCAGTCATTCTGATTCGAATCTTCTCAGGAGGTTTTTTTGTCTGGCTTCAGGTAGCTTCCCAGCCCAGCATTCAAGTGGGTGCGCTCACTGATCTCTGGAGTTTCAGCTTCAGCATCAGTTCTTACAGTGAATATTCAGGATTGATTTCCTTTAGGATGGACTGGTTGGATCTCCTTGCAGTGCAAGTGACTCTCAAGAGTCTTCTCCAACACCACAGTTCAAAAGCATCAATTCTTCAGCTTTCTTTATAGTCCAACTCTCACATCCATACATGACTACTGGAAAAACCATAGCTTTGACTAGATGGACCCTTGTTGGCAAAGACATGTCTCTGCTCTTTAATATACTCTCTAGGTTGGTCATAGCTTTTCTTCCAAAGAATAAGCGTCTTTTAATTTCGTGGCCACAGTCACCATCTGCAGTGATTTTGGAGCCCAAGAAAATAAAGTCTATCCCGTTTCCATGTTTCCCATCTATTTGCCATGAAGTGATGGGACCGGATGCCATGATATTTGTTTTTTGAATGTTGAGTTTTAAACCAGTTTTTTTCACTCTCCTCTTTCACTCTTCAAGAGATTCTTTAATTCCTCTTCACTTTCTGCCATAAGAGTGGTATTATCTGCGTATCTCAGGTTATTGATATTTTTCCCGGCAATCTTGATTCTAGCTTGTGCTTCATCTAGCCCAGCATTTTGCATGATGTACTCTGCATATAAGTAAGCAGGGTGACAATATACAGGCTTGACGTACTCCTTTCCCAGTTTGGAACCAGTTTGTTGTTCCATGTCCGGTTCTAATGGTTGCTTCTTGACTAGATTTCTCAAGAAGTAGGTAAGATGATCTGGTATTCCCATCTCTTTAAGAATGTTCCACAGTTTGTTGTGATCTACACAGCCAAAGGCTTTAGTGTAGTCAATGAAGCAGATGTTTTTCTGGAATTCTCTTGCTTTTTCTATGATCCAACAGATGTTGGCAATTTGATCTCTGGTTCCTCTGCCTTTTCTAAATCCAGCTTGAACATTTGGAAGTTCACTGTGGCTGTATCATATACAGTTTCGTAGGTAATGCTTTCATTGGCATTGATCTCTAAAATGTCAAATTTCCCTCGTGATTTCCTAATTTTTAAAGGTGCACCTTTATCTAGAGTTTTGGCTTTTTTTCAGGAATAGAGTATTTTTTAAAGTTGGTTTTAATGTTATTGATGTGTGGCTCATGAAGAGAATGTGTATCACATTGGTTCCTTGCGATTAGTGATTTTCCTTAGGGCTTTGATTCTGAAAGTTCCCTGTGTGTTCAGTAAGTGTTCTCTCTCGGTAGTTGTAAAATTCATCATAGCGCTGTTAGGTTTAGATGATGAGTTATGAGAGTCAAGTAGTCTACACTTTTGCTAATTTTGCCTATATAAATTGTCAGCTTCCTAAGAGGAGTGTATAAGAAGTCCCTGTTTCCCATAAATTGGTCCCATTTTCTTTCCATTTTAAAGGCTGTCATTGTATCCTATCCTTTATGTCTTGGTCTTACTGTACATAACTCCCTTTGTCCCTTGTAACATTTTTGCTTTAAACTCTATGATCCAATGACCATATTGCTATACCAGCTTTTGTTTGTTTTGCACCAGTGTGACCTGGCATTTCCCTTTCTATTCCTTAATTTCCCACCTGTGTGTATCTCCTTGTGTAAGTTTGTCCCTTCAGAAAGTCTATTTCTGGACCTAGGCTTTTCCTCCAACTTGAAAGTTATGTTGTCTGGTATTGTTCAACGCATTCACCCTTATTGCAGATGCTACTATATTCAGGCTCAAAACTGCCATCTGTTCCGCACTTTCTATTTACCTTGTTTCTTTTGATTTTCTTCTACGTTTCACTGGAGAGATTGCACCTGTGTGTCTGTTTTTCGTTTTTTTAGAGAAGGCTCCAGTGTTTAGATCATGCTGAGATATCTAATCCAGAATATCTCTCCTTTAAGGTGGAGAACTTAATTAAGTCAAGGGCCTTAAGAACACAACCAGAATAGATTGAAGCGCATGGCTGAGGAAGAAAGAAGTGAAGATGTTGGAGGAGCAGCCTTGGGATTCGGCCCTAGCCCTGTGTTCCTGGCAACCGGAGGCCAGGTGCGGGGATGCCGCGAGGGGGCGCCGCAGAGCGCGGAGGCGGTTAGAGGTGCCCATGGCTTCTCTGAGCGACACCCGCAGGGCCGGAGGCTCCCTGGGCCTCCTGGTGCGGCTTCTGGTCCTTTGGGCCCAACTCAGGGAGACCACGGCAGGCAGGGATTGGGCTTGGATGGGCTAGGCTGCTTGCTTGGTGCTGAGGGTGGGGGTTGCTCGCAGGGGGCGCGGGTAGGTACTGGGGACTGGGAGGTGGGGTTCGGGGGTGGGGGTTTGGAATTTGGGTTTGGAGATGGGATGGTTTTCTGGGAAGAAGCCGGTGATGAGGGTCCTTGCTGTGGCCAGCTGCTTTTCTCACTGGACCCTCATGTTCCCAGGTGAGGGTGCCAGGCCCAAGGAAAATTGTGCAGTGAGCCTGGCAACCCCAGAGGCATCATCAGCTTCAGGGCACCTGAAATCCCTGCAGGTCCCAGTACCCACCGTTGCTTCTGTGCCACCCATGCCCACAGCCAAAGAGACTGTGGGATCCAGCCAGACCCCTGTGTGGGAAGGGTTGCCTCCTCTAGGTACTCCTCTGGACAGGGCTGTAACTTGCGCTTGGAGCCCAGCTGGGATCATGTCCTGGCCAGGGGTGGGGGAGTAGGGGTGGGGTGGGTTGCAGGGTTAGACCGTTCTGGATAATTTGAGAGGAAACCTGGCTCTGCTTTGGGAGGCGCAGGAGGTGGAGGTGGAGTTGGAAGTGGTATTGGCGTTGGAGGTGGTGGAGGAAGTGGGGGTGATGGAGAAGGTGGCATGGAGACAGCAGCTTCACTCTAGTCCCCTTGACTGAGCCAAGGAGCCTGTGGCCATCGGATTTGGGGGATAATTGGTGGAAAGCCAGCCCCAGAAAGAAAGTGGCCCTGGCAGGTCAGCCTGCAGTTAAGAGGTCGGCACAGATGGCGGAGCTTCCCTCATTGCCCCACAGTGGGTGCTGACGGTAGCTCACTGTGTAACTGGGTGAGTATCTGGGCCACTGGGCTTGGTCTGTTGCTTGGGTTATATGAAACAGAGCCGTTCACATCCCCCTGCCTGAGCCTGTAGCTGAGCTTTTCTTTCTTAATTTGAAAAGGAGGTCATATACACTATGAGTGAAACAAGAGTCTTGAATTTCTACCAAGATCCCAGGTGCTTCTCTGTGGTCCTGGGACCTCACTTGGAGAATCGCTGACTCCAGTGGTTAGGTGTCAGGAGAGGATGTGATTTAGAACATAAAAAGCCTGATGGCTGGTATAGGAGATGGGAACAGGCTGGAAGGGATGGAGGGGAGAGTAGACCCTTTAGCATCTCTGTAAGGGCATATTGTCTTCCCACAGCTATGAAGACCTTACGGTGAAGATGGGAACCACATATTTATTTGTGGGTTGCCAAACTACAGTGGTCATTCCAGTTAAACACATTTTTTGGCATATGGATTTTAATTCGACCCTTCTCACGAATGACATTGCCTTTCTTCAGCTGGCCTACTCTGTGAATTATTCTGCATACATCCAGCCAGTGTGTCTCCCTAGAAGGAATTTTGAAGTGAGACCTGGGACACAGTGCTGGACGACTAGATGGGGCCGAATTATAGAATTTGGTGAGACTGGCAGGCAGGATCTGAGAGGGGAAGTCTGGAGCCCTGGGGTTGGCCAGTAGGCTGAAGGGAGGGACAGGAAGGCTGGTTCTCTACAGGTGGGCAAGGGAGGAGGGAGCTGAGGCTGCCTGGGAGCGACTGCAGTGCAGCAGGGATTCCTCCTGTTATGTTAGATCTAGGGGCGGGGGTCCCGGAATGGTGGGTCCTCTCCAGGGCGGACTTCAGCTCCAGGATGACGAGCTGTCTGCCAGTCAGAGCTGTCCTGCTCTGGAATTACCTGCCAGGTNATTATTCTGCATTCATCCAGCCAGTGTGTCTCCCTGAGAAGAATTTTGAAGCGGAAACTGGGGCACGGTGCTGGGTGGCTGGATGGGGCCAACAGAAGGAAGACGGTGAGACTGGCAGGCAGGCAGGGTCTGAGGGGGGAAGTCTGGAGCCCGAGGTTGGCCAATCGGCTGAAGGGAGGGACAGGGAGGCTGGTTCTCTACAGGTGGGCAAGGGAGGAAGTGGAACTGAGGCTGCCTGGGAGTGACTGCAGTGCAGCAGGGATTCCTCCTGTTATGTTAGACCTAGGGGCCGGGTCCCGGTATGGTGGGTCCTCTCCAGGGTGGACTTCAGCTCCAGGATGACGAGCTGTCTGCCAGTCAGAGCTGTCCTGCTCTGGAATTACCTGCCAGGTGGAGAGGGAGCTTCTTGTGCCTGGGATGTGGGTCTAGCCAGAGCAGCCCTGGGAGGAGGCTGGGTTGGTACCCGTGGGCACTGCTTGTTCCGGAGTCTGTGACCCTGCCCTGTACAGACAGCTGTCACTGCTATTGCGGATACTCAGAGTGACGACACTTGCTTTTGTATCAGGCCTTGTAAGAAGCCTTGTCTCTTTGTGTCCTGCTCCGTTCCTCCTTCTGACTTGGCTTAGCTTCTTACCTCATCTGCTCCCTGTGCCAGCAGTTGGCCTCACGTCCTTTTGTATCAAATGGTTCAGAACCGACTGTCCTTCCTTCTCTTAGAAGAAAGGAGTGTGAATGCACTGATCAAGACCCAGAGTGTGGGACTTCCTTGCAGTCCAGTGGTTAAGACCCTACGCTTCCACTCCAGGGGGTGCAGGTTTGATCTGTGGTTAGGGAGTTAAGATCCTGTATGCTGCACAGTGCAGCCAAAAAACTCAAACACAAAAGACCCAGAATGGGATCTGGGGGCCCCGTTCTATTCAACTCAAGCAAACGTTTTATTTCTGAGTTGTCTTTCTGTAGCCAAAGTGCTGCCAGAAATTCTTCAGGAGACTGACCAAATCCTTCTTCGCCACACATTATGTAATGAGAAATTGCAGACACATTTAGGATATCGTCGTACATTAGTTCGAAAAGGGATGATCTGTGGCTATCACGAAGCTCTTAAAAGCCCCTGCAAGGTGAGTTGATGGGTCCCTTGCCACCTCTGTACTGAGGTTGTGCAGTTTCCTCGTTCCCCAGTAGCAGGGCCTGGGTTATTTCCCACCTCCTCTTTCAGCCTTTACTTAAGGAGATTCAGGGGAGAACCCCTCAAGATACCCGTGAGCTGGCCTGGCCTGTTCCTCTAATAGGGAGCAGCCCCACATCCTGGGGGTGCTGCCGGGTGTGGTGAAGTTGGGGTGGTGATGAGAATCATGTAGTTCCTGTAACTGAGTTCTTTCTGTCGTCACTTCCTGTGCCAGTGTGGGCATTCACCCACATTGGCTTAGTCTTCCAGCTCACAACCCTGCCACCTAGACATTATACATCTTATTACACAGATGTGGGCCCTCCAGAGACATAAGTCCCGGGTCCCCTGGGAAGTGCCTGTAGGAGCCCTGGGCCCACAGCCTCCCGTCTGCCCTGAGCAGCTTCCTGAGCAGGGGACAGGGGACAGGTCTCAGAGGATGAGTGTTTGGATCCTGGCAAGAGGAGAACATCACTGTGGGAGAGGGAGCAGTGAGTCCGAGGCTCGAGGTCTGATGCACTGGTCATGTTTAGGGAATGGGTTTCCGGTCTGGAGCAATGAGGAGGCCAGTATGGCCAGAGTGGGGGGCTGGAGTCAGAACGTGTGGCCTGCAGGCTCTGCGTTTCTCAGTCCTGTCCGGGCAGGCCTGTAGGCCAGGAGTTTGTTCTTCATTGTGTGGACCGTGGTGCTGAGCTGCAGGCGGGACCTGGGCTGGGGGTGGCGGGGGGGGGGAGCGGCAGGGAAAGGAGTTGGTTTGTGTCACCACTTCTAGTCACCAACTACATGTGAGGATGGGGTGAGGGCGAGCTTGAGGAGGACTCTGAGTTTATGATGAGCTGGTTGGTGAGGGGCCTACCAGAACAGAGTTGAGGAAGGATGTGCAGTGTGTGTGTGAGCTGGGGGTTTAGCAAGTCTGGATGTGTTTGGAGAGAGGGGCTGCTGGTAGAGGATGTAGTTGGATGTGTGGGTTTAGGGCAGGCAGAGAGTTCGGGTGACTCCAGAGGTAAGGACTCTGCCCCCCTCGGCTCCATGCTGGAATGATAGAGAATGTCACAGCTGGGAAGGCCCAGGACTGACCAGTGGAATAGACTCTGGCCTTAGAGCCCAAGAAGAGCTCTGGAAGCTACCCACAGTGCCAGGGGATGCCCCTTTAGTTGCTGGGTGGTGGGAGGCTTGGAGAAGCACAGGGGCAGGGGAGGGTTAGGGGCACTGAAGGAGAATTTAAGTATATCCTGGCAGGACTGATGTCCAGGGCTTATTGGCCTTATAGCTCCTGTGGGTTCCTGAGCGCCTGAGAAGCAGTAGTATTTCTCAGATGATGGTAAAGTATTCAGCTCTCAAATGTCATTCGAGGAAACCTGGGCCTGGGAGGTACCTGGGGAAGGACCTTGGTGACACTAGCAAGGTCCCTAGTGCCTTGCTGGAAATCAGCCTTTTTTGATGATGATCCCCTTACATCCTTGTTTCTTTCTTTTTTCTCCAGGGAGATTCTGGGGGTCCCCTGGTCTGTGAATTTAATGACACCTGGGTCCAGGTGGGGATTGTGAGTTGGGGCATTGCCTGTGCCCGCAGTGGACTGCCTATAGTTTATACAGAAGTTAGCTTGTACAAGGACTGGATCATTGATCACATCATTAAGGTGTCCTCCTGTGCCTCAACTGGATTCTTGATCCTGTCACTGTCCCTGGTGTTGCCCCTGGGCCTCCTGGTGGCCCTGTGATCACCCTGGTCCACGTTCCCCCCTCTTTCTGAGTCTCACATTAGCTCTGCCTCTGACCTCCCACTCCTACTCAGTGCTGTTTCCTCAATTCCATTTGGGATCCACTGACCCTGTGGAGATCCACATGACAGAAAAATGGTAGCAAGGAAGGAACCCTGGAAGTTTCCAGGCACCTGCATTATCATGCCTCCCCCTTGCCGGGAAGGAGCGGGTGAAACCATCCCAGCTGGATGGACAGCAACCTGCCAGGTGATGCTTTCATGATTCTTTATCTCCATCTGGGCATCACCTAACAAAGAAGAGACATCATCAACGGTGCAACAGCATTAGACCTGACACTTTATCAAACCAGTCTGCGTGGTGATTGTTAGGAGAGACTGAGGAGGCCTCACCGTGTTCACTTCTGACCCAGTTGTCTGGGTTGGCAGAAGGTCCCCTGCTGCCCAGTGTGGATCTGAGTCCCCATTCTCTGCCACACAAATCTTCCTGGGGCAACTCAGTCTTGGAACCTTCTTCTCAGTGCTCCAGCAGCCACATCCAGGCTCACCCCAAGCTGTGTTGAGGCAGTTATGGAGTATGGAGATTTCTGATGTCAGCTGAATAAATGTTTATTCTTTTTGTGTTCTGATGCTCTTCTCTCCTTGCAGTTGTGGGGTTGCATATGACATACTCTGTAGAAAACTAGTTTCTCATTTGGCTAAGAAACTATTCATGGTTCTCATTAAGCGCTAGAGGGGGAGGTGAGTCCACACCTGCTCACTGATGAGTCTAGGAATGGTTTTAGCTAGCAGGCTCCTGCTGTCTGTACTCCTATTATAGTTATCAGCATGTCTGTGGGGAGCTTTGTACCCTAATTTCATAGCCTTTATAGCTTAGAGTAGAGAATCAAGAGAGACTGGAACTGGGAGTAAAACTTACTCAGGCAGGGGCATGAGTAATATTATTCCTCCTCCCCTGCTTCTGCTTGCTGGTCACCTCCACTTTATTACCAAAGGTCTGCATTCCCATCAGTTCAGTTCAGTTCAGTCACTCAGTCGTGTCTGACCCTTTGAGACCCCATGGACCACAGCACGCCAGGCCTCCCTGTCCATCACCAACTCCTGGAGTTTACTCAAACTCATGTCCTTTGAGTTGGTGATGTGATCCAGCCATCTCATCCTCTGTTATCCCCTTCTCTCTCTCAGTCTTTCCCAGCATCAGGGTCTTTTCAACTGAGTCAGGTCTTTGCATCAGGTGGCTAAAGTATTGGAGTTTCAGCTTCAACATCAGTCCTTCCAATGAGTATTCAGGACTGATTTCCTTTAGTATGGATTGGTTGGATCTCCTTACTGTACAAGGGACTCTCAAGAGTCTTCTCCAACACCACAGTTCNTGGGTTCGATTCCTGGATCGGGAAGATCCCCTGGAGAAGGAAATGGCAACCCACTCCAGTATTCTTGCCTGGAGAATCCCATGGACAGAGAAACCTTGCGGGCTACAGTCCATGGGGTCGCAAGAGTCTGACACGACTGAGTGACTTTCACTTCACTAATTATTCTCTTGATTTTTGTACTATGTATTCCCTGCTGGTTCCTTGGTAAAGAACCTGCCTGCCAATACAGGAAACATAAGATATGTGGGTTCAATCCCTGGAGGAGGGCATGGCAACCCAGTCTAGTGTCTTTGCCCAGAGAATCCCATGGACAGAGGAGCCTGGTGGGTCCGAAAGAGTCGGACACTACTGAAGTGACTTAGCAATCCCTAAAAATAGTTTGTGCTGCCTGTTTTTGAACTTCATGCGATATGTACCTTTTGGTGTTTGACTTCTTTCAGCAATATGTTTTATGAGATTTACCATGTTGCTACGTTCTCATTGCTCTTGAGTATCCTGTGCATTCATCCTGCCTTTGATGACAGCTGGTGGGTTTCTAGTTGGGGCTATACTCAACAGCACCACTGTCAACAGCCTCATGTGTCTTTCCTGCTGCTTACATGCATGGTATTTCCAGGGCGCACTACAAGTAACGGACCCGCAGGTTGTGAGTTAGGCACATTTTCTGCTTTACTAAATGACCCCAAAGTTTTTCACAGTGCTGGTCCCAGTCCATCTCTCGTAGCAGTGTAATGACAGCAATGTCATTACTCCAGTTCTTGACAACACTAACAACAGGGTGGAGCAGGAGTGGGTCACCCTCCTGTATAGTATGAGGAGCATGGGATTCTTGGGGTGGGACTTCAATGGAGTGACGAGGAGGGGGCCCAAGATGTCACTTACTCTGCTGATTCATGAAGACCCAGGCTTGCAAACTGCTTCCTCTCAGGAACTCCCCTTCCAGGCCCCAGACAGCTCACCTCCCTCCACCCATGAGCTGTTCTCTTAAAAGTGCAGAAAAAAAGTGTGGGAAAAAGGAAAACTCAAGTTCCAGCTCAATCAGTCTCAGCAGGAACTAGCCATCCCCTTGTTACAGCCTCAGTTTCCATACCTCCAGAGAAGCCATGAGAAGGGCTTTGAGGCAAGGAGTAGGCGCTGTCATAAGCCAGATACCTGGCACTACCACAGACTCAGTGTTAGGCATACAGGGGGACTGTCAAGGCCAAGGCTGAGCCCAGGAGGTACCGTCATGGGCCAGACACCAGGTGCTGTCACAGGCCTTGGGCTTGGCAACAGGTGCACCATACCAGAGGGCTGTCTGGCAACAGCATCACATCACAACCCTGGCAGGTCATGACCCAGACCACACTGTCTCCTTAGCTTCCTGATTCTGCCCCACTTCCTGCTATATAAACAAACCATGAGTTCTAGAATTCTCACACAGTGGAGATGCCCTGCCCCCAAGTGCCATTATAAGAACCAGTGAGAGCTGTTCCCTTGCTTGCTATGGCCTGTGGGCAGGGAGCTCTTCAGGGCCTCGCATCTCCATTTCCTTCTGCCAGGGCTGACAGTCACCTCTATGTTGAAGGTAGGGCTTTGGGAACATGAGAGAGAGGTAGGAGGACTCTGCGTGGGAGCCCATGTCAGCCATCCTCATGCCTGAAGGGCTTTCGTTTGTTCTTGATGGGCACCTCCTCACCAGACTGCATGGTGTGCCAAGCGTGGGGGCCCAGACAGTGTCAAGGCGGTTCCTGTGTGCAGGTGACCATGGACATGAGGAAAGAGCCTTATTAACGAATAATCTGTGGAATGGGTGAGCTCGTTAGGGAGGCACAGTCTCAGAGAAGCAGGACTTGTGCTGAGGGCAGTGTGGTGTGTAGGTGGCTGCTCGCCCACAGAAGGCATCATTCACATGGCATCATTCTCAGCAGAGTGGTGTGCCTCCGCTCGGCCACGGAGGCATCATTCACATGCTTACGTCTCAGCAGCCCAGGAGGTGGGCCATTTCACCATGGGAACCTGTGGCCTGGAGAACTAAATGCTTATGGAGCCAGGATTCAACACCGATTTTCAATAGACTCTGGGGGTAAAAAGTTTGGACCCCATGTGACAAAGTCTGGGATCCCACCCTAACTGACCACATGTAATACTGTGGTGGCAGCCCTTGTTCAGATTACCTGCTAGCTGCCCATTCTGCCCCTTGGCAGGAAATATGCTGGCATGGCATCTGTTGGTAGGGATGGTCCCCCAACTTAGGGACTCTGTCCTTTTCCCTTACTTTGGGACTTGCCTTCCCAGACCACTTCCTTAAGTGAGGGACTGAATGAATGAGTGCCTTCCTGCTCTCTGCTGTCCTCAGGCATTTGTGGTGTTTGGGGCTGGTGAGGCTGTGCACTGCTCCTCGTTGCTGATGGCTGTGCCTGTGATGATGTGGGGGTGAGGAGCTGCGACCTTGTAGGGGTGGAGATCATGAGCCAAGACAGGTGTCGCCATCACCATGTGTGCGTGCAGGTGGTGACCTCAGAATACAGCTTGTGAGTGGGAATGCTTGGACTCTTTAACTCCAAGAAGGAGTGGAGGTGATCTGCAGTGGTCTCTTGGAGCCACTACGTGTCCCCTGTGTGTGGAATAGTATCACTGTGCCTTTGAGAAGATTGATCTGTAACATCTCATGCCCCCAAATTAATCCATCCTGGTTCCCTCAAGACTGAGCTGCTGTATTTGGTGCTGGCATCTCCAAGCTGAATCCTGCAAATCTTGCATAAGCTTTTGGGGGAAGAGATCAGAGTCAGTGTTGTCCTGGACATGAGTTCTGAGGCGTACTATTCTCTGAAACGGAAGAACCCACTACGGTTGTGGAGCACAGAAGCAAAGCCCAACCCTTCCTCCTAGAGCTGTCAGTTCCTTCCTTGCCCCTCACTGGCCCCAACAGCGGGAGTGGGAGGAGAAGGGCTGCACTGAACTAGATATGAGATTTAGATTTTCAGGTGGTGAAGTTCATTCTGTGGGACCCTGGCTCTCCAGGGCCTTAGCCTTGTGAGAAAGGAAAGGGCAAGACTTTGGAAGCCATCTCCTTCCTCCCAAAGTCTCCATTGGGGTAGGCTGTAATCTGAAACAAGGTAGCCATAAATCAACCACAGCATATGACAAAGGCTGGAAAATATAGCCACCCCACCTAGGGGCAGACAGAAAATAGGACAGCAAGCCATTGGCCAGAGATATGGGCAAGAATGGAGCAATGAGAGGGCAAGGCAGACAAAACTCCATGGAGATGTTGGGGCCTGTGTGGGTGCCTGAGGATAAAGGTGACCAGTCTCAGGTGTGGCAAGGAAGCCAGCCACCCACATCTGATAGCAGTACCAAGAGCCCTTGGACATGGTAGAACAAGACCAAACATCAGTGGTTTGGGACTCTCTGAGGGATTGCTATGAGGCATGGCCTCATAGTAGATGTTTCTGCTAGTGTATGCTAGTGTATGGGTTGCAATAGATTATTAGCCTTGTCTGTTTGTTGTATCCTCTCCACCACCACCACAATCCCCCTCCTGCCCCTTCTCCCCATGCCTAGGCAAGGACAAGCTTTGCTTGCTGCTGCTGAGTCCCTGAAGCTCTGGGTGGCACTGCACGCTGAACTGCTTAGGAAAGCACTTGCTAGAACCATGTCTGCTTGAGACAGTGTAAACACATGTCCAAGTCTGCATGTAATGAGGAGGTCTCTGACCTCCCTGTGACGGCTTCTAGACCAGTCCAAACTTGACAGCAGGTTATACATTGATAAAAACCTTTTTGTNCGCTGAACTGCTTAGGGAAGCACTTGCTAGAACCATGTCTGCTTGAGACAGTGTAAACACATGTCCAAGTCTGCATGTAATGAGGAGGTCTCTGACCTCCCTGTGACGGCTTCTAGACCAGTCCAAACTTGACAGCAGGTTATACATTGATAAAAACCTTTTTGTCTTTAATCTGTCTCCAACCTTTGCTGTAGAATTTCTCCTTTTCCTGTGCTCAATGATGTTGAGTTATTAAATACTAGTCCAGGAAGGTCCAGTTCAAAATCTCAGTCTCATAGCCAGTTCAATGTAGCCCTGTCTCCACCCACTCATGCTGTTGGGGCCAGTGAGGGGCAAGGAGGGAACTGACAAGCATCTTTACTCATTTCCTGTTATAGTCACAGAGAGCACACCTCCAGGGCTGGTGGTCCATGGAGGCAGGCCCTGGGGTTGTACAATGTGACATGACCATCCGTTGCTTTCTGGCTGCAGCTGACTAGCAGCCCTGCTCATTGTGCCCCATCACATAGTGTTTGACTCTCATCCCTCTGATGATTCTCTTTTCCCCTTCACTCCCCTAACCTTTTGCTTGTGTTAACAAGGGAGAAGGGATGACTCTTGGGCTGTTGGATCTGAACAAGCCCTGGAGAGATTGTCCGGTCCCCATTGTTTGGAGGCTGTCTTTTTAGCATGGGGCTCCTGCTGCCTCTGGGCCTTTGGTTGCCACTTTGGGGGTGGTGAGAAAAGTCCCTCCCTACATGTGCACGTGGCAGTGGCTGCTTGTGATGGCTGAAAGTCTGAGGGCTGCCCCTTGCTGCCCGAGAGTCTGCATGAGGCTGGCAGGGCCCCCTCTCTACCTTTTTCCTAAGGGTCCTGGTTCCGAGGTTGTGGTCAGACTAACATCTCCTGCAAGAATGTGAACGGAAATCTAGTGGAGGTAGGCAAGTGGCCATGGCAGGTGAGCATCCTATTCCTGGGCATGAACATCTGCAGCGGCTCCCTCATCCACCGCCAGTGGGTCCTTACAGCTGCACACTGCTTACAGAGGTCAGTCAGGGTGGCCAGCAGTCTCTGGGGCTCTGCTTTTTGGCCTGGGAGGCCCCGCTGAATCTGGTAATCTGGGAGTAGGGGCCTGGCTGGGTAGCCCTGTGCTCAACTTGTGTCTCTCTACCTGTTCCATGTTTGACCTCACGGCTGGTGATCTGCCTCCTACCCGTGACCCTGCAGATCCAAGGACCCCTCATCATACTCCGTGAAGATGGGAGTTCAGAGCCTCTCAGAAAATGGTACCGAAAGTCCAGTCGCTCGCATCATGATTCATGAGGATTTCACTAACCTGTCCCAGGATCTTGCCCTCCTGAAGCTCAGGGACTCTGTCTCCTGGTCCCCACTCATCCAGCCTGTCTGTCTACCTAACCCCAAACTCAAGCCATCCTTTGGATCCCTGTGCTGGATGATCGGGTGGGGAAAAGTGGATATTCATGGTAAGTGAAAGCAGGTGTCTCAACACACCTGCCTGTTCAGAACATAGCTCCACCAGGGGCTCCTCCATCCCATTCCTTTATTCACTCCATCAGCAAACATTTCCTGAGCACCTAAATGTGCTGCACATTGTCCTGAACTCTGTTGATGGGAGAATATATACAGCACCCTGGTGTAAAAGACACCCATGATGTCCATGGATCTCAGTTCCCAAAGTTAAGTTAAATCCAATGTCAAACTCTCACCTTGCAGCCTGGAAGGAAATTAACTTTGTTACTGGGATTTCCTGTCTATAGGTGGCACAGGGGCCATGGTCTCAGGGGCCACCTAGACACTGGGTAGCCATTTACACACTTGTTGCCTTGAGCACCAAGACTTCCTGTCCCCTGTTGCTGACACTCTGAGGTCCTAGAATTGAGCAGCCTTTGTGGGGTCCTGCCTTCCAGGNTGTCTATAGGTGGCACAGGGGCCATGGTCTCAGGGGCCACCTAGACACTGGGTAGCCATTTACACACTTGTTGCCTTGAGCACCAAGACTTCCTGTCCCCTGTTGCTGACACTCTGAGGTCCTAGAATTGAGCAGCCTTTGTGGGGTCCTGCCTTCCAGGGGGTGGCTCTGTCTAGGCTTTAGGATCTTGCCACCTTGGCAGGTAGCAATGGAGCAGTGCTCAGCCACTCATGCTCATGAAACCTGAATCCTTGGCTTCATTCTGTGCCTGGATGTTGTTCTGAGCCCCTCAGGAGACTTTTGCTTAGACTTTTTAATGCGCTTGGGCATTTTTAAAAGTCAGACTGTGGAGTGGGGCCTTTGTGAATCACTATCCTAGGAAATGGCCCTGCCTCCCACTTTATGAATCTGGATAGGTCCAAGATGGAGATGAGCTGAAGAGATAGTGAGGCAGGATCTCTCTCTCTCCAGTGAACCCACAGTCCCCCTACAGCCTTCAGGAGGTGGCTGTCAAGATCATAAATAATGACATCTGCAATCAACAGTACAAGTTCCTCTTCTTGACAAACCAGAAGAAGTTGCTTGGGAATGACATGATTTGTGCCACCTCACACTTGGGCATGGACACCTGTCAGGTGAGCAGCGTCTAGACCTGGGCCAGAAGGTGACTTTTAGGGGTCGTGCATTCTTTCCCACATGGCACTGGGGGATTAAAAATCGCCTTTCCCTGGGCTTCAGTTTTCCCACTCTGTAAAAATAGGGATGAAAATACTTTTCACTCCTCTCCCCAGTTATAGTTAATAATGGCAGTACTTACAGGGAACTGGTGGGTGACAGGCTGTGCGTACTTTCATCTTTAACCGTCATTGCCAAATTGTTTTCCAAAGTGATTGTATTAATCTATATTCTTACAGCAGTGTTTGAAAATTTCTTTGCTCTATATCCTTGCCAACTTTTGGTGTTGGTCAGACTAACATGTTTTCCATTCTGAGGATGGGAACTAGGGAATAGTACCCTGTGGTGGTTGCTTGCACATGTTCTGGTCACTGGTGTGCTTGTGCGTCCTTTCATGTGTTGTCACCAGTCATGATTCTTCCTCTGTGAGTCACTTGTGCAGACATTTCATACATTTTCTATTGCTTGCCGTTTTCTCCTTATTATATTTTTATATTTTGGATGCTGATTTTATGTTCATTTTATATATTGCAAATATTTTCTTTTTGAAATCATTTTATATATACTGTCTTTGCTGAACAGCAATTTAGATTTTTAAAAACACTTTTTTGAAGTATAGTTGATTACAGTGTTGTATTAGCAATTTAGTTTTTATTTCAGTCAAACATATATCCATATTTTTCCCTTTTGGCCTATGCTATTTAAGAAATCCTTCATTTTCCTGNNNCCCTGAGGTCGAGTTCAAGCTAATTCTGTTCCCTTTAAGGATGTGTTTTTCTTCTCCCTCCACTGGGGCTTTTGCCCCGCAGGAGGGGAGTGCTGGAGTAAAGGGGGCTTTTGTGCTCACACAGGGCTGTTGCACTGCCAGTGTAGGCTTCGGGGGCTCTGCTCACACATAGCCCAAGACTGAGTCTTTCCTCTGCTTGGTGGTCCCACTTCCAGTGCTGTGTTGTGGTGCGGAATGGGAGTGGGGATGGTGGTGTTGGTTGCAAGGGTTC
Source organism: Neotragus moschatus (assembly GCA_006410615.1). Taxonomy (NCBI): domain Eukaryota; kingdom Metazoa; phylum Chordata; class Mammalia; order Artiodactyla; family Bovidae; genus Neotragus; species Neotragus moschatus. The sequence continues at coordinate 540,985 of SJYA01002755.1, forward strand.
AAGTGGCTGTACTGCCACCAGAGGCCCAGGCTGTCACTGTGGTTCTGTTTGAGTAAGTGCCAACCATGGCCACTGTCCCCACATTTGGACCCCACCCTAGACCCCTGTGCTGCCTCTGCCTTGCTAGACTGAGTCTTTTCTGAGGACGCAGCTGCCCTCCATTCTGTGCCAAGCTGTGGCATCACGTGAGTGGGGTTTAAGTTTAAGGCAGTAAGGCAGCAGTCATTAGGCAGACGTCTCTCTAACTTGTCATTAAGCTAGCACTGGCACACTCCTCGTGCGTGGCATCTAGGTTTCTCCTGCCTATCTGTCCCAGGGATTCTCCCAGCAGCCAAGGGGGCTTGTCTCTTCCATGTAGGACCCCAGGACTGGGATGGCCAGTCTATGGCTTGANGCAGCAGTCATTAGGCAGACGTCTCTCTAACTTGTCATTAAGCTAGCACTGGCACACTCCTCGTGCGTGGCATCTAGGTTTCTCCTGCCTATCTGTCCCAGGGATTCTCCCAGCAGCCAAGGGGGCTTGTCTCTTCCATGTAGGACCCCAGGACTGGGATGGCCAGTCTATGGCTTGACTTGCTCACTCCTCAAGGTGAGGTTTGACTGTGCAGTCTTTCTTCTCCTCTTAGACCCCTTCCAGGGGCACAGGTCCTGACGATGCATTTTTTCCTGTCACACTTGGTTACGTGGGGATCCTTCTTGCAGCCTTGGTTGTCCAGGAGTTCTGCCAGGTCCAGATTCATCTTTTTTGGATTCTTTTCCTGTATGGACCATTACAGAGTACTGAGTAGAGCTCCCCGTGCTATACAGTAGGTCCTCATTAGTTATCTGCTGAGAAATTTGACTTTAAATCAAGTCTAGCTTTGTGCTTATTGTGTGGATGTGTATATTCTGATTTCTAAACTGAGACATTTATATGATAGTGTAATCACAGTGATTATGATTACAATAATTACAGTGAGCAAAACATTCTGATTCTGCCCAGTTTTTACCCAGGATCAAGGAAATACATTTTAAAGGGACAAAAGGGTTTCAAATGAAGATGTTCACTGTGTTCAGTGTACCATTTACACTTTTCCCTGTCCTTTGCCCATGTTTTTCTATTAGACTACTTTTCTTTCTATTGATTTGTAAAAACTGTAGATATTATATGCTGTAGTAATTACTGGTAAGGAACATCATGTCTTTTTCAACTTAATTTTAGTGGCTTATAAAATATGTGTATATACACACACATACTTATGGATAGAGAAGATAAGACAAATATGGTTAAACATTAAATCAGTGGGTCTGAGTAAAAATATTATACTCATAACTTTTTTGTAAGTCTTTTTTTGTTAATTAATTAATTTGATTGTTGGTTCCCCTGGGCCTTAGTTGGTGTGCTCGGGCTTCCTCAGGATGCGGCGAGTAGGAGCTGCTTTGTTGCAGTGGTGCGCTGGTTTCTCGCAAGCTCTAGGCCCAAGCTTTAGCAGTTGTGGTGCATGGGCTTAGTTGGTCTGGACCTGTGGTGTCTTTCTAGACCAGGGATCAAACTCTTGTCTCCATCATTGACAGACGGATTCCTATCTACTGCACCACCAGGGAAGTCTTGTAAGTCTTAAATTGCTTCAAAATAAAAAGGTTTTTTTTTTCTTTTTTTTCTTTTTAACTTTGGAAACAGGAAGTTTTAACCCTTTGTGAAGTGCTTTCCAATTTCACCCTACTTGTTCATGATTTACCTTCTTGGGGTATGGATTTGTTCTCATAGAGTTAATTACAATTTCCATATGTTCACATTTATCATTATTTCTCTTAGTGATTATAGTTTTTGTGCTGTGCTTAGAAATCTTAATTCATATATGTCCTTAATTACATTCTTTAAATATTTTAATTTTGATTCATCTGGAAGGGTGAGAGAAGAAACCAGTTAGGTCAACAATTTTTATTGAATACTTTTTTGGGGCAATGAATTAGAAATGCCCTCTTTATTATTCATACATTTCCATCTTATTTTGTGTATTTCTGCCCTTTGCAGTCTCATTCCTATGCCACCACCACAGTTTTAAAATTATTATAGCTCTACAACTCTTTTTTGTGTGTAGTAAGGCAAGTCCTCCTTCATTATTTTTATTTTAAAGAATTTACCTGGCTATTCTCCCATGTTCATTCGAATTGAACAATCTTTGTCTCAAGGTATTTTCTAATTTCTTCTTTGATTTCATTATTGACTCACTGGTGTTTTAGTAGCATGTTGTATAGTCTCCATATGTTCTTTTGTCCCCATTTTCTCTTGAACAGTCTTAGTATAATATAAAAGGAAAATCATGTGATTTTGGTAGAAATTAATAGATTGATTTAGGGAAAATAGACCCTATTTTGCTTTATTTCTTTGTGTCCCTAGAGCAACAGTTTATATAGCTTTCTCCATATAGTTATTGCATGCCCACTTCTTAAGTTTATTCCTAGGTGTTTTATGTCACATCTCTGTCATGAGCAGTTTTTTNTATTCATATATGTCCTTAATTACATTCTTTAAATATTTTAATTTTGATTCATCTGGAAGGGTGAGAGAAGAAACCAGTTAGGTCAACAATTTTTATTGAATACTTTTTTGGGGCAATGAATTAGAAATGCCCTCTTTATTATTCATACATTTCCATCTTATTTTGTGTATTTCTGCCCTTTGCAGTCTCATTCCTATGCCACCACCACAGTTTTAAAATTATTATAGCTCTACAACTCTTTTTTGTGTGTAGTAAGGCAAGTCCTCCTTCATTATTTTTATTTTAAAGAATTTACCTGGCTATTCTCCCATGTTCATTCGAATTGAACAATCTTTGTCTCAAGGTATTTTCTAATTTCTTCTTTGATTTCATTATTGACTCACTGGTGTTTTAGTAGCATGTTGTATAGTCTCCATATGTTCTTTTGTCCCCATTTTCTCTTGAACAGTCTTAGTATAATATAAAAGGAAAATCATGTGATTTTGGTAGAAATTAATAGATTGATTTAGGGAAAATAGACCCTATTTTGCTTTATTTCTTTGTGTCCCTAGAGCAACAGTTTATATAGCTTTCTCCATATAGTTATTGCATGCCCACTTCTTAAGTTTATTCCTAGGTGTTTTATGTCACATCTCTGTCATGAGCAGTTTTTTTTTTTTCAGTGTATTTTCTGTTTGTATTATATCAATATATTGACTTTTGTGTGTATTTACTTTGTAATAAGCAAGCTTCCTAGATATAGTGGATTCTCTTTAACTCTGTAGGCCCAGAAACATATCATGTGCAAATAGTGATAACTTTGTCTCCTACTTTTCAATATTATGCCTATTTCTTTTTCTATTTTTTTGCAATGTCAAAAATCATATTCCAGAACAATCCCTCTGTCTTCCATGAGACACTGTGCTATCTTGTTTTAGTTATATGTCTTATAAACAATATAAGGCTCAGTGCCTTATACTTTCCAACACATTAGGGAGGCTTTCCTTTAACCCATTTATCAAGAAGAATATTTCTTTTTACACCCCTCACTTTAGTACTGGTTTGATTCTTCTTCCACTCCACTTTTTCCCTGTAGTGGTTTAGCAGTTGTTGTATCTCAGGGTCATTCTCCTGTTGGTCACCTGATAGTTTCCACACACGGATTTAAATTTAACACCCAGGGTTAATCAATGTCTACAGCTTCTTCAGAAGAACAAGAACCTTCCTTCCTTTTGACTTGCTCTACTTCCATCCACCAGACTCATTTTGTTGATAACATCTAGGAGTTCAGCTCACTGAACCCTTTTATTATATCCCAAGAGTTTTTGTTGACTCTCTTGGGCTTTCCAGGTCTATGCCCATGTGAGCTATGATTAGTGATGATTTTGCCTCTTTCATTTTCATGATTTTCACTTTTTCCATTATTCTGGGTACTGTCCCTGAAAGCAGCCTGGAATTGTGGCTCTACTTTTTCTTGTTGCTGACCTTCCTGGACGTGCTTCCCACACTTCATTATGAAGCATCTTGCTAAGATGGCATATCATCTGTGGAGGAGAGAGCAAGTGCTTTCTGTTTCATTGTGGCATTTTATTTCAGGAATGAAGGCTAAGCTTCATAAAACGTGTTTTCTGCAGCTATCAAGATGACTCTGTACTCTTCAGCATGCTAAGTTGGTTCTGTGAACAGATCCCTCATGTCCATTTACCTTGCCTGCTAGTATCAGCCCTCCCTGGTCATAGTGTGCTTTGGTTTCATTCATCTGTTGTATTCAGATTTATAACATCCTTTTTTAGGATATGTTTAATTTCTTTCTTCATCCAACAGACCACCCTGTACTGGGCCCTGGACCAGACACAGGATGGTGGTGGCGCACAGCCCAGGAAAGGGAGGGAGCAGCAGCGTGAGGCACCATACACGCAGGCAGTCGGCATTGTGTTTTGTTTACCTCCAGTGAGGCTGGGCTGCATTTAAGGTGTGTCGAGAAAGGCACTCCCCTTGTAAAATTATAGTCACAACTATGCTTCCCTTGAAAGTACAGTCTATGTTTTAGAACATTTGAAATGACATAAATTATCTGCTCCTTGAACGCTAGAAAGAAGTTGCCTATAAAACCACATAGACCTGTTCTCATTTGAAGGAGTAGTTCTTGAGCAGTATTTTATGTTATTTTGTCCATAGTTATTGGCTTATGATTTATATTTTCTTAGGAATTATTCACTTCATCTGGAATTTAAATCCATAAAGAGAAAGTTATAAACAGTCTTCAGATCCTAGAAAGTGTATTTTCCCTGGATCTGATTTTAATCTCTTCTACTTACACCACAAAATATTTGCATTTTCTTCCTCTTTCAGTTTTCCTTGGTAGGACTTAAAAGGTGTTTATCTATTTTGTTGTTTTTTAAGAAAAAGTGATGATTTTATTTCTCAAGTCTATGATTTTTTTTTTGCTTTCTAATGCATGACCTCTCCTTTTTGCCTTTATTAATTCCATTTTAAGTGTCTTCAGCCGAATGTGCAGTGATAAATAATTGATAATTTATTTTCATTCCCTCTTGTTTGATGTTAAAAGTATTTAGACTAAGACTATTCTGTGTGCAATTTTGGCCCACATCCCATGGGCTTTGCAATATATGGTATTCTTATTTTTCTGCATTCCCAATTGTAGCTTTTAATTCTGTTTTTATTTCAGCACTTTTGAAAGTTAATTTTTTTCCCTCTGAAGGGGGTATTTCACTTTTTGGGGGGGGGGTTCTGGCTTTATTTCACTGTGATAAGAGAATACCCACATAGGATCCTTCTTTTGCCCTCCAATTTTTCTTTCTCTTTTTCTCTGACTTTTCTTTAACTCTAGATTCCCAGAGTCCCGTCAACCATATCTCTCAGGTAAGGGTCCTCACAGTATCATTACTAGTTTAATTATCACTGGCTTGATTTTCCCCTTCATCTTCCATTTTCTCNGGGGGGGGGGGGTTGTGGCTTTATTTCACTGTGATAAGAGAATATCCACATAGGATCCTTCTTTTGCCCTCCAATTTTCTTTCTCTTTTTCTCTGACTTTTCTTTAACTCTAGATTCCCAGAGTCCCGTCAACCGTATCTCTCAGGTAAGGGTCCTCACAGTATCATTACTAGCTTAATTATCACTGGCTTGATTTTCCCCTTCATCTTCCATTTTTTCTCCCCACATAAGGACCCTACTGAAATGTGTTTGCTGCTGCTGCTGCTGCTGCTAAGTCACGTCAGTGTCCAACTCTGTGCGACCCCATAGACAGGAGCCCACTAGGCTCCTCTGTCCCTGGGATTCTCCAGGCAAGAATACTGGAGTGGGTTGCCATTTCCTTCTCCAATGCATGAAAGTAAAAAGTGAAAGTGAAGTCACTCAGTCATGCCCGACTCTTAGCGACCGCATGGACTGCAGCCTACCAGGCTCCTCCGTCCATGGGATTTCCCAGGCAAGAGTACTGGAGTGGGTTGCCATTGCCTTCTCTGAAATGTGTTTAGTAATGTCTTTAAAGATGTTTGTATCTTTGAAAAATGTGTAGTGTGATATATGGGTATTTTAATTTATATAACTGATGTTGTTCTACATTCCCCTCCTGTATTTGTTTGTTGAGGAATCTCAGTTTGTTAGAGAAGCCACATTAGTTTTATTCTTTTGAGTCATTTTCCTCATATGCCCTATGTCAAACCTTTCTCTCTTCTCCATTTTGGGAGGAGCCCATAATTTTCAGTTACTTTCAGTTAGTAAATGCCTTGTCCTATTATAAGCCTCAATTTAAAAATCAGTTTGATTTAAACTTCACCAAGCCTGCTCTACCTCCCTGGAGTTTTGTTATGGTGGGGTCCAAATTAATTTTTCTCTGTCAATTTCCCTACCACCTACAACAGAGACCTCCTTTTCCACAGTCACGACACTTTCTGGAGGATGTGCCAAGTTTCCTCACTTGCAGGCATCTGGCTGGCTCTCCATTGCCCCAGTGGTCTATTTTTCTATTTCTATGCTAGTGCCATAGTTTGTATAATTATAGCTTTGAAATATATCTAACTCTGGTTAGATATATCTCCAGTCCCCAGCCTCTCCAGTTTGCTCTTTTTTTTCTCAAACTTGTCATAGAATTCATGACCTTTATCCTTTAATATTAGTTCTAGAATCAGATTGTCAAGGTCCTGAAAAAATACTGGTAGCATTTTACTTGGAATTGCTTGAATGTTAGAGGTCAGTGCAAGAGCTGACATTGTCACAATATTTTGACTGTTTTACTCTCTAATGAATAGAGATAAAAGATACTTATAAAATGTGTTTGGAGAACAAAGATTAACACAGTCAATACCCATACCTTCACCACCAAGCCTACGAAATAGTGCATCACCAGAAACTTTGAGGCTCTTATGTGATGATTTCTGAATATCAAACTGTGAAGGCTCTGATGCTGCTTTTGGTTTTTTCTGTTGGCTGGCATTTGCTCTTGGTGCCTCAACTTCCCTGTATGCAGGTTGATGTTTTAAGAGTGATGACATGCTCTTTAGAGTGTTCTTCATGGGAGTTCGCTGAAGCACAGCTTGAAAAGTTAGGTCCTTCAGAAAGAATCTATATTTGCTTCTGCCAGGTACCAGGGCATAAAGCCAACCAAAAACAGCTTTAAACGATGTTCTTGGCTCAATTTTTTTTAATCATCCAGACAGCGTGAATTTGAATTACAAGTTCACATGAGGGCAGGTGTTCCCAGTTTATCCTCATGCAGAAGGTGTGGTCCTTTTTGGCAGGAATAACTTTTTGCAGGAGGTTTCCTCTTGGGCTCCCCATCTTGAGTAGGCTCTGAGCATTTTGTCTTTTGCACCCATGAATGAGGCTGTGAAAACCCAAGCTCAGTTTCACTGGGTTTGGCCCATGGCCTTGGGGCAAAAAGTCATCTTCTGGGCTTTGCTGTCAGCTCTCTGGGTTTCAGCCCTCCCTTGGGTTTTGCAATCTGAGGAGTCTATTTTCTTGCCAGCTCACCCATGCATTTAAAATGATAATTAAAAAAAAACTCACATGTTATCTTCAGCAAGGTAGGACAGGGGATTTAGCCTTCCATGCTGCAGGAAGCCAGATGCTGAGAATTGACAGTTTTACATTGTCTTAAATTGCCTCATCTAAGAACAATAGTATATCTGTACATTAATGTAGGTCTTCCTTTATCTTATTAAGTATGATTTTGTTATTTTTCCTTACATATCTTATGCATTCTTCATTAGATTATGTCTTATAAATCTTGGTTTGCTGCTGCTGCTGCTACTAAGTCACTTCAGTCGTGTCCGACTCTGTGTGACCCCATAGACGGCAGCCCACCAGGCTCCACTGTCCCTGGGATTCTCCAGGCAAGAATACTGGAGTGGGTTGTCATTTCCTTCTCCAATGCATGAAAGTGAAAAGTGAAAGTGAAGTCTNGCCCCCGCCCCTCCCCCGACGCCCTCAGATCTGCCCTCCACTTCTGACTCTGCCTCCTTCCACAGGTTGCTTGGGCGCTGGCGACGCGCTGGGGGCGCTGTCCACGGATGTCCCCGCCGACCTTGATGCCCCATGTGCCCCCAGTGCCATCTGTCCCTTGGGCAGACGTCGCTTCCCCCGGCAGGTCACGGGTGGTAGCCAGCCGCCCAGTATCTCGCAGGACGTTACTTCTAAAGCCTCCGACAGCGAGTTCCTACCCCGNCCGCCGACCTTGATGCCCCATGTGCCCCCAGTGCCATCTGTCCCTTGGGCAGACGTCGCTTCCCCCGGCAGGTCACGGGTGGTAGCCAGCCGCCCAGTATCTCGCAGTACGTTACTTCTAAAGCCTCCGACAGCGAGTTCCTACCCCGTGAGTACTGTGGCCTCCACGCGGGAGGAGATGCCCAAGCAGCCTTGAGGACCTTAAGGGACAGAGGAAAGGGGGCAGGGAGAGTGAGAGGAGACCTTCCTTTCACTAGCGCTTACTGAGCACCTATTGGTGGGACCTCCCGCGCTGCTGAGGTAAGAGGCAAGGAAGGTCACAGGAGCCTGGGGTGTGCTGTACATCCTCCCTTCCTGAATGGCCAGTGGGGACAGCGTCTCTCCATAAGGCCCAGGCCCTGATCCAAGCTCCCAACCAAGGCCTCTGGGGGTCTCCAGCACCGCTTTCAGGGTGCCTTCCCTTGTGTGTTTGGGGGCACATCCAAAAGTGTTCTCTCTAGCAGCGCCTTCCAACCTGGCTGAAGTAAGACCCACATAAGGAATACTTCTCATCCTGGAACTCATTGCTCAGAATTTCAGTGTCATAGGAGTCTCACACGGAGGACCCGCAGCACGCTGCGGTGCACGCTGCCGTTCCCTCTCTTGTGTTAGCCTTTACAGCTGCTGGTGATGGCTTACATTGATCTCACAATCTACTAGTGCATTTGGAACACCTAGGAGTGGGTCTAATGTGGTATTGGATACGTGCCTCTTCAGTTGAAAGAATTTTCCATAAAAGCTTTTCCAAAGTGGCTGCACCCGTTGACCTTCCCTCGAGCAGTGAGTGAGCAGTCTGGGGCTGTGATCCTCACCAACTCCCAGCACCAGGGACATTTAGTTTTGCCTGGCAGGTGACGGTGAGCAAAACGTCACTGTGATTTAAGTCCATGATCCCCTGAGGACTAATGGGGCTGAAGAGCCGCGTTCATTGCTGTTGGGGTTTCACCCTCAGATGTGTGTGCGTTCGTGCACAGTGCTCATTCTTCTCGTAGGTCATCTGCCTTTCTCTCACTGAATCACAGGAGGAGGGTCCTAGAGAAGGAGGGAAGGGTCTTTTTGGTTGAAATAGGGGAACCAGATGGAAACACAGATGAATCTGTGAAGGGCCCAGCCTAGCCAGAGCTGAGGTCTGCTTGACCAGGACAAAAGAGCCAGTGATGCCCAGGCTGGTCAGCCCTGGGACCTGATGTGAGGGATGCCTGGGGGCTGCTGAGGCCCTTCTAAGGCTGGAGACCCCAATTCTCATGTGAACAGCACCATTATTTGATGACCAATGAAAAAGGAGAATCGTTGGATGGGTGTAGGCCAGCTAGAGTGGTGGGAGCTCAGGCTGAGGAGAAGGAGAGGGAGAGCTGTGAGATGCAGCTGGGAAGGTCCATTCCTTATCAAGCTCCTTGCACTTCCCTCCTCAGCCTGCGGCTTCTCCTACGAACGGGATCCCACCCTCAGGGATCCGGAGTCCATGGCTCGGCGGTGGCCGTGGATGGTCAGTGTGCGGGCCAATGGCACACACATCTGTGCAGGAACCCTCATTGCCTCTGAGTGGGTGCTGACTGCAGCCCACTGCACGACTGAGTGAGTCGGGGCCTAGACAGATGGGTGGAAAGTCATGTGGAGCCACTGGGGCCTCAGTCATTCTGCCAGCTGGCCCATCAGTGGCAGAACCCCATAATCCCAGCCTCACTCCAGCTCCTAGCATGGTGGAGCTGAGTCCTGTACATTCCTTCCTAGGAACTGGAGGCTTGCTCCCCTCATCTGATCCCCTAGTCTTGTGCAGTCATTCCATAGATAGGAAATGAAGACTTGCAAACCTCTGTCTAGGCCTCCTTCCTCCTGTGCACAGAAAGAAGGTTCTAATTCTTCTGTTCTATACCCTTTGTTTCACTTATTCCTTCCTTCATTCAACCAGTAGCCTTGACAGTCTTTGAAGCACCCTGGCCTGGGCACTGGTAGCAGAAGAGGCCTGCAGTGCTCCTCTCATGTTGCTGGGGAAGACAAGAGAGCAGGGGTGCCCGTGTTCTGGAGCCAGGGGGCGACCCGAGGGTCACATCTGGCCGTGAGGCCTGGCCAGAGGAGAAGTGATTTCCACGCCTAAGGGACACACTGAGAAAGAAAGCTAGAGGGAGGGTTGGATGATTGCACAAGATCTCTGTCACTTCTGGGACCGAGCTTGGGCTACTGGACAGAGTCTAGAGTTTGGAACCAGAGAAAACTGGCTCCACATCCCAGCTCCATCACTTGCTGGCTGTGTAGCCTTGAGTCGGTTGCTTGAGTCATAGTTTTCCCTCTCCATAAACGGAAGCGTTGTTGTCAGGACTGACCACACAGTGTCTGTGTCCTCAGGACCCCATTCACATCTGCCCTGAGGAGTGGGCTCGGGGACTTGAAGCAGGTGGATGGCTTGCCTGGATTTGCTCAGAGTACAACAGTGCGGTGGAGTTTAGGGGGGTGCAGAGAGCAGGCGTGGGGTTCCTGGGACTAATGGAGAACTGCCCTTCCCCTAGGAATGATGTTAACTATTCAGTACGGGCGGGGAGTCCATGGATTGACCGGATAACGAAGACTACCATTGACACCCTGGCAAAAGAGGTCATGGTGCACAGCCGTTATCGAGCCAGTCGGTACTGGTCCTGGGTTGGCCGGGCCAACGACATTGCCCTCCTCAACCTGGAGCGGCCACTCCAGTACAGCAAGTATGTCTGGCCCATCTGCCTGCCTGGCTTGGACTATTCGGTGAAGGACTACTCGCTCTGCACTGTGACAGGCTGGGGACTCCCCAGGGTTGGTGGTGAGTTGGAACTGTCCTACCCTCAGCAGGTGGGTGGTGTGGGATAGAACCTAGGTGCAGGCCAGGGTCCACCATGGACAGGTATTTCTGCGACACCTTCCCCAGGGAGCCCACCACCCCACTCCTGTCAGACTCTTATCTCTTTTTCCCTTTGAGGGCTTCAGCAGTGAATGAATCTAGGGGACCCAGATTTCCCTTGAAACCCTCAGGCCCAGGTCAGGATATGTAAACAGGCCATCCTTGAAGGCATAGTGGACACAGAGTGATATCTTGCTGTCTACACACAATCCCAGGGTATCCATGTTTTGAAGCAGAACAGGCAAGGTAAAAGGACAAGGGGTCTATGTCTGTAATAGGCTCCACAGAAGACCCGTGTGTCTGGCTAAGGGCAGTCTGCACTCGGAAGCTGGGAGTCACTGAGGGTTCCCTCATATCTCCCCCCACCCCAGCAGTGGCCCTCAATCCCTTATCATCCCAGTTTAGGAGCCTAACGAGCAAGAGTGTTGTCCCAGGGCCATCCAAGGGCCTATTTCCTTAGGAGCCCAGGAATGTCCACCCTCTTCAGGGAACCCCTGTCCCTTTCCCACAAGAGAAGTGTTCTTCCCTGTGATCTCACAGAGCCAGCATGCCTGAAAGCACCCAGGATCTCCAACCCAGGTGGAGTGGCTTTTTGTCATCCCTGCCATGGCCTCTCTGGTGAATAGTTAGGAACAGTTGGAAGTCACTTGTCCCCCGGAAGCTCAGACTTAGGGACAGACACACACTTGTGAGAGTCGGGAGGGGAGTGAGGAGTGCCTGGAACCACAGAGGCAAGTCTGGGGAAGCTCAGGGGAGGAAGAGGCTTTTGGGGAAAGCTTGAAGAAAAGGCAGGATTTGGACCTCAGATAGACTTGGTAGGCTTTGTGGATAGACGGAATGCAAAAGCCAAGATGCTGAGATCAGAATGGACTTGATGAATTGGACTCTGCCAGACATGAGATCAGGTCCAGCAAAGCCAGATCTTGGGTAAACTGCTCCAGGGTCTCTATATTGAGGGGCCTTTAGGAAGTGTCAGCTGGAGTGGTAGGTGGGCTAATCCTGGAGAGATCTCCAGGGCTGCTGTGTGGCAAGGAGACGAGGCTAGAGGAGTGGCAAGGAACAAAGGGAGGATGGGCATGAGGCCAGTGGCTGTGGCAGGAGCTAAACAGTCAAGACTGAATGGGGCCCCTGCCCCACAGGTGAATGGCCCCAGTTTCGAACCATCCAGGAGAAGGAAGTCACCATCCTGAACAGCACAGAGTGTGACAGCCTGTACCACAGGTTCTCCAAAATCCCCTCTCTGATTCAGATCATCAACTCCCAGATGATTTGTGCAAAGGACGTCGACAGGGAAAAATTCTGCTACGTGAGCATCTCTCGCCCTTGCTCATTCACCTCCAAGGGCACCTGGTCAGAATTGGGGTGAGGGGCACAGCAGAGGCAGGACGTGTGGGGAGGAGAGAGGGGCCAGGGATGAGCAGGGGTAAGTGAGGAGGAAGATGAAGGAGGGGAAGTTTGACAGGGAATGGAGATTAGGGGGAATGAGATGAGAGCTGGGGAGAGAGATGGGGAGTGGGGGTGGAGGCTGGAGATGAGGGAGGAGGATGGGAAGGGTGGGAAGATGGAAGGTGGATGTTAACGAGATGGGAGATGGAGAGAGATGAATGGTGGAGCCTTTTAAGGAAAGTCTCCTGGATCAGGACTTCAAAGGTACCTCTCAGCTGTGAGACACTTGGAGACTGCACAGACGGTTTGGTGGGGGCACCCTGTTTGTCCCTGAGCTGGATCAAGTCTCCCTTGGACCAAACGTAGTCTCCCTTTTGTTCCCCACCCCTCCCCACAGGAGATAAGTGGTGAGCCCTTGGCCTGTCCTGTGCAGAACATATGGCACCTGGTGGGAGTGGTGAGCTGGGGCCCCGGCTGCAAGAAGAGCGAGGCTCCGCCTATCTACGTCCACATCTCCTCCTACCAACAGTGGATCTGGGACCGCATCAGCAGGCAGACTCTGCCAGCCCCGTCCCGGGCCCTGCTCCTGGCACTCCTGATGCTCCTCAGCTTCCTTGCTGCCCTCTGACGCTTGTGCTGTCCCTGGGTGCGCCCTCTCTTGCCCAGGCCCCTCCTCACCCTCTTGTCTAGCATGCTGCAGGTGTAGTTCTCAGCCCTCACAGGCAGGGCAGAGACTAGATGTTTAATTAAATGATTCTCTTCCCCATGTCTCCTCCTTCCTGGGCCTGCTGCAGTGGGAGATGAGGGAACAGGGAAGGGGTGGGATGGGTGGCTCCCGGCAGTTGACACTGCAAAGTGCAGAGCCCCAGCTCCATCCACGAGCTCGGGGTGGCTCCTGCAGAAGGTGGAAGGAATGTGTGGGGATGATACTGGGGTCAGATGATTCAGGGCCTAGAATGTACTGCCCAGGCTGATGCTGGGGCTGCCAGGACCCAGTGTGAAGCTGGGCCTCAGGGTGTAGCTCTGGGCCGCAGAGGTGAGTGTGTTCTCCCTGACTTTGGCCCATCTTCTGGCCTGTGGCTGGAACATACTCGGTTATTGCCCTGAAGCACTGTAGTAAACTTTGACCTTCCAACCCTGTCCCCTGCTTGGACTTGGGGCAGATGCCCACTGGGATGAGACATTATCCCCACGATCAGCAGATATGCCTGTCCTTAAATGGCTAGTGGAGACGCAAGTCAGAGGTCAGGGAGGCAGCTGGTGGGGGATATGTGGCCCTGGCCTGGACTTACCCCAGGCATTACCAGCTGCTTCTCTTCTAGTGGCCCCCGCTCCTCTGGGCCTCTGTTGCCCAGCCAACAGAAGGGTTCTGGCTTGTATCGGTAGAATGGTCTTTGCCACAACCGTATGTATGAGAAGCCCACAGGCTGGACCCCTGGGCAGCCAGGGTTTCCACTTGGTGGCACAGTGAGTACTCAGCTTCCACAGCAGGGCCTTCTGTAATCTCTGCCCTGCCCCCAAGCCATGGCTCTAAGACCCCGTGCTCCTTCCTCCATGTCAGCCTGGTTCCCTCGCCTCGTGTAATGATGATTTGGGTTCAGGCTGGAATCCAGGCTTGGCTCCTCTGTGTCTCAAGCACCCATCTATTGATACCAGAAAGTGGAGCAGAGCCAGCAGCTTCCTTCTTGGTCCTGATGCCCCGCCTCAGGGCTGAGCCCCACTGGCCCCAGCTGCCCCTCTGCCCCTCGGCCCACCACCTCTTCCTTCAGTTCATCTGAATTCAGAACGGGAGAAAAGTCAGGAAAGGGAATGACAGCCTGGCCTTCACCACCTATCACTGATCACTGCATCGCCCTCCACGTAAATGCTTCAGGGACAGGGTACCTGAGCGATCATCTCAGGTCGCTCAAGTATGAGAAGGCACTCAGCTTTATTTACAAATCTCTGCAGGCTGCAGAGGCAGCGTGAGCTTCGTCAGCAGCTCCCCCCAGCTCAGAAACCTCCAGCATCTCCTAAGTCTCCAGGCCCAGGTCTGAGTTCTTCAGGTGATGTATGCTGCCATCTAGATACCCCTCTCTGCATGTCCCCTCCCCAGGGATCCAATCCGCAGGTCAAGTCTGAGCCTTCATTTCTGGTCACCAGAGCTGTTTCAAGAATCGTGGTTGAGAGCAGAGAGGAAGCTGTGCTGTCATATTCAGCAGGTGGAAGGTTGGCTGCTACCTCCACCCTAACTGGCCCTTGTGGTGGTCTCCTGGGGCCCTGCCACCACAGCTAAGCCTAGAAAGGGCCCCAGAACAGCCTCAAGTCCCCATGGGCTTCTCAAATATTCCATGGATTCCCAAGTTGGGTCCCAGGTGCCAGCTGTCTTCTCTTCTCTCTCTGGTCCACTGGCCTCTCAGCCTTTTACACCCCTGGAGCCCCCAATCCTGAGCCCTTGGGCCTCATGCTAGGCCCTCCAGCAGCCTTAGCTACATCACAGTAAGTAAGACAAGTGTGTCCACTGCCTGGAGCTTGGTATCTGCTGGGCTGAGGGTTCTGCCTCTGGTCCTTCTCTGCTCACTGCTCTGGGCCAGAACCCATGCCAGGCTTGGGGCAGCCCCTCACCAGCAGGGCTGCTATCCAGCCAAGTCCGAGAGCCTCCTGCTGCCCCTGCTTCCTCCAGTGACCCTCTCCCTCCTTGTGGTCAGCCTGGTGTGGGCTCACATTGGCCCATCCAGGCTGGCCATCCCCTTCCAGAAGAAAACCCACATCCCGTCACCCCTTAGCCACAGCTGTTCCTGGCAGAAGAGGAGACAGAGGCATGTCTGGGTGGGTAGAGGCCACTTTGGATCTACAGAGGGACAGGGTCTACAGACCACCTCTGCTGAGTGGCCATGTGGATGGGGTGCAGAGAGTTGGCGTCCAGGCCAGGAGGCGGCACACCTGGTACAGTTTTGTCCTTGCTCCTATAGGCTCTAGGACAGGGTTCTGGGCCCCTGCAACTCCCTCTCTACAGGGAAAGGGCTCTCTGCAACCTCTGGGGTCCATGTGTGAGCTTGGAGTCTAAGATGTCTGGACTCTAGCAGGACCATGAGCCCCAGGGATGGCCGGCCCCAGCCACCACCTCCAGAAAGCACTCCTCATTTCTCTCCTTTCTTCTTCTTGGCCTCATTCTTCTCATCCTCCTCTACCTTGATGGCCACTGTATCCACACTGTCCTTCTTCTTCTTCTTCTTCTTATCCTCTGTGGAATAGAAGGAAAAGGGTTCAACAGGAGTGAAACAGCATCTTATGACCCACACCAGAGCCTCCCAGTCCAGCCCTTCATTCCTTTTTCCTTCCAAACCACTCCTAGCTGCAAAATAGCTTCTTGTTTTTCCTGCCTCACTCTGATCCATTTCTTTGCTCTGGTCTCCAGAAACAGGGATGAGTCCCCTCCCTGAACCAGGTGGAGGGGAGGAACAGGGCATTCTGGGTGGAAGGATCGAGGAAATGGCCAGCTTGGCAGGGTTAGGGGTTGGCGGGACTGGGGGCCAGGCCTGCTCACCTCCAGGGACTTCTGTGAGCTCGTTGAGGGGAGGCACAGTCTCCAGTTTGTCTGTGTACATCTTGGCTGCCTTTCGCTGCAAATACCGGGCTTCAATCTCCTTCCGGGTCCGTGGCACGCGGCAGTTGAAGACACAGCAAAGCGTGATAACTACAGGGAGGGCAGAGCAGGCTTGGCAAGGGCCGGAGCTCAGACACCCCAGGAGCGGCACCCGAGTTCCCGGCCTGTCTCCATCCGTCCGTGTGTGTCTCACCCAAGAGTCTCTTTCAGGAGGTTCCACATCTTGACAAAACCCCTGTGGGCTCTGAGATTTTCAAAATATCTTTCCTGAGCAGGGCTGGCTTTAGGTAGTAGGCCTGTTCTCAGAAAGGCCTTGTGCTTGGCGTAATACTCTGCTGTAACTTTCCTGAAATTCTTAATAATCTTTGGACAGGGATCTCATATTTTCATTTTTCACTGGTCCTATATATTATGTCAGTGGTCCTGGCTTGGTCGGAGGGGGGGGATCTCTCTGACTAGATTGAGAGGTCCTGACTCAAGCTACAGCCTCCTAGAGGGTGTCCTGTACTTGTAGCGCAGGCCTCAGGGCTCCTGGTTCATCCTAGGTTTTCCTCCCCAGGCTCTTGAGAGGAGCTCAGACCCCAGAGGACAGGCTTCATCCTCCTCAACCTCCCTGAGGACAAGCAGGGGCTCCTCCTGGCTGTGAGAGCCTCCAGGAGGACACAGACCTTGCCCTGGGGCGTTCACCTCAGACAGAGTTATTCCAGGAGTGGTTTTCTGGCTCAGGGCGGCTGTGCCCACGCAAGCTGGGCCAAAGCATGGAGCTGGCCTGTCCAGGGACGGGCAGGGCAGGGCTGCCAGGACCCGGCTGGACTGAGTTTATTTTTCTAAGGCCCCCAGTCTGACCACCTTGGCCCCAGCCTCAGGGGGAGGGGACAGAGCTGCTTCCTATTATAAATCAGATGACCAGACATAACTTCCTGGCAGACTCTTAGAGGCAGGAGGGCCAGGCAGGAAAGCTGGGCCTCTTTTTGGGGAAGATAGATCAGACCTATGTGGCCTGGGCAGGAGCGCCCTCTGGGGTCATCTTGTGCAACCTCGTCAGCCAGTACTGTGGCCCCACTGAGTCTTCCCCAGACTCACAGAATGAAAGAGAACATGAATGAGATGCTTTCAAAGCCTTTGTGACTCTGGACAGGACTCCTGAATGAATGGCCAGGGTGTCAACAGCATCCAGGAACACGGTGGGAGACAGTCGTGTGAAGGCCCTAACAGTAGGTCTGACTGTGCACTGCTGCCCAGGGATGAGCCTGGGAAGACCTTTCTTACCCAAAAAGCTGGGCTCTGGTCGCCTCTCGACTCCTGTATGCCAGAGGTCCAGGGTCGGGCCCCCAACCCCACCATACTGGCTTGAACCACCTCTTCCAGTTACCCCATCAGGTACCTTCTCAGGACCATGCCTGGGCTCTCAGGAAAGGCTGGTCCCAGTCCCCGGGAGGCCTGGACTTTAAAGGGAGCTCAGCCACAGCTACTGGCAGTCAGAGCAGGATGAAGGCACTGCCCCTCACTCTGGACCTGTGCCACCCAGCCTGGCCTGCTTACTTCTCTTCAAAGGAGAGAAACAAAGTTTCTTGGATGGAGTTCCAAGCCCAGGAAGAGGCTGGGGATAGGAGTCCCTAGGCTGGCAGGGAACCAAAGAGGCACCCCATCCAACTCCATCCTCTCCACAAGGTTCTGGGGATGATGCTCCACTAACAGCTGTACCACCGAGGCCCAAGCAAACAGAGAAGTGGGAAAAACGTTTCCTCTCCAGGACCCAGGGTCCCCAGCTCCCCAGAGCCCTGCATAGAAGGCAACAAGTGCTGACTTGTTGCTCAGAGGCCTTTGGGACTATCCCGTACCTTTTTCAGGAAATAGAGTTAGAAATAGAAGTCAGTCTGTGTAGTTGAGGTCCAGTTGCCTCTTGGGCCTGACACTGCAGCTTTCCTATGTGGCCCTAGGCACTTCCACTATCTTGGGCCAAGCAGAGCTGGGGAGAAACCATTGTGTGTCTTGAGGCCCCATGGTGCCCTCAACCCTGCTCCTTGGGGTGCCCCTGAGCTGCTCTTAGGACCTGTACCCTGGACTGCTCCTGTGGCCCCTGCAGGCAGATACCTCCCCTAAACCTGCTTCTTGGTACTGGGGGCTTCCTCCACTCGCTGAACACCTGGCTGGGGCTGCAGACACACCTGTCTGTCAGTGGGGCCTCCACTCAGAAGCCTGACTGATAGCAGCCTTGGCTAGGAGCAGAAGGCGGCCTCTTGCTCACCTCCTCCTCCCACTCTGTGAAAGTCACTCAGTAGTGTCTGACTCTTTGTGACCCCATGGACTGTAGCCTGCGAGGCTCCTCTGTCCATGGAATTCTCCAGGCCAGGATACTGGAGTGGGTAGCCATCCCCTTCTCCAGAGGATCTTCCTAACCCAGGGATCGAACCCAGCTCTCCCGCATTGCAGGGAGATTCTTTACCGTCTGAGCCACCAGGGAAGCTCTCTCACTCTAGCTGTGAAGAGAGTGGGGGTGAGGAGTGGGGTGGAAGGGCAATTCTGGTGCTAGGAGAAGCATATGGAAAATTGATGTCCTTGTCTCCCTTGGAGCCCCTACATCTGGGTGGGTCCTTGTGGGCAGCCCTGCCCCCTGGGGGACCTCAGCCCAGGATAGCTCCTGCTAGAACTTAAAAGCCCTTGTAGCTTCTGAGCCAGGGTGCACTCAGTAAACGTCTTAGAGGGGTTATCTGAGACTTGTGTGGAGGCTGTTTTCTCCCACGTCCACCCCCACTGTACCTCTCTCCAGAATGCCTTGCTAGCTGCCTGACACAAACCGTCATCCATCCTACCCATCTACAGCTTAGAGGACCCCTCTTCCACGAAGCCTTTACTGGGGGAGTGAGTTCTTTCCCTTTACTGCCTGTGCCCCTCTCCTCCCTTCGGCCCGTGGGAAGCTCTTTGTACCCTGGTGGCCTCTCCCATCCATTCGGCATTTCTCAGTCCCCCTTTTCTCAACTCTAGACCCCAACTCTGGAAGGACAGCTGAGAGGAGCATCCCAAACTGGCTTCTATTGCAACTTCACATCAAGCAACTCCCAGATCCAAGAGAGGAAGGGGGTGGGTCTCCTGTTTTTAACTGAGATGAGTGTGAATCATTGCAAGGAAATGGTATTTGACAGTGCTGGGTTTGCAGCCTGGGAGCCGCATCTGCTGGGCGTCTGGGGAGCTCTGGTGCTGAGCTGCAGCCAAGGGTGGCCTTGCTGGGGCCCCTGGGTGTGGGTGTTTTCAGCTGGCCAAGCTGCAAGAAAAGCTTGAGGAGGCCAGCGATAGGGAAAAATGACACGTCTTCGTCCTGGTTCAGTGGAGTCCCCTGTAATTACCATAATTGCCATGTGGCTGCATCCCCCGTCGGGCAGAATACTTCAGGTCACCACCAGCCTGTCAGCCCTCCACAGGGACTTTGTGTGGATTAGGAGGTGCCAGGAACCACAGAAGGCCTCTTGTGGGCGCCGGGCCTGCTTGCAGTGCCCGGAATTGCTGCTCTGAGCCCCTGGGGGGTGGTCCTGGGGGGTAATGGGGTGCTGTGCTCCCACTGTGGTGTGGCAGCGGCAGGGGGTAGTAGAGGGGGGCAGCTGCTACTTACTGATGGACAACACGAAAAGCGAGAAGATGCCCACCACGTGCCACAGACGCATGTCCCAGAACACCACCGTCTCCTTGGTCAGCGGGGGCGGCTTGGGCTTGGGCGGGGCTGTGCTGGGCTGTGGGTCGGGAGAGAGTGGAGTGAGCCAGGCAGAAGCCAGGGACTGGGACTGGGCTGAGAGAGGCCCAGGTCTCAGTGAGGACTCACCAAGTCCGAGCATTTCAGAATCTTCCAGAATCAAGGGTCTTAGACATTCATAATCAATGCCTTAGACGTTGGGACGTGCCAGCCTTAGAGCCAGAGAAGAGGGCAGAACCCAGAACCATGGAGCTGGGAACTTGGGAATGCGAGGGTGGTTAGTGCTTGGGGAAATCAGTTTCCCCAAGTGGCAAATGTGGATGGTTTGTTTCAGTCAGGTTCAAGGCCCTTTCTCTCCTCCTGCTCTGGGCCTGGGCCCCACATAGGCAGATGGGGTCTCAGGACCAAGGCCAGAGACAAGGCGAGTCCTGTACTGCCCCGTGGTACTTTTTTCTCATGTCCCCCCCGGTGTGGGATAGGGTGTGGAACTGCAGTCAGGGCTTCATGACTCTCTTACTTGACCAGGATCCCCACCAGGTGGCTTCAGCAGTTGCCTGTCCTGCCTGAGTCACCTCCCCTGACCAGAAAGCTAGGCCAGAATCCTCACCAAAAAAAGGGACTAGCTAATTTGTCTGAAATGCAGTAGCGACACCTGGAGGCCAAAAGTTGTAAGCACGGCTGGAGCGATCATGAGCACTGCGAGCCACTTCCCACCTTCCTAGTGCCACACCTCCCTGTCCTGGGGTTCTGAGGAAGGAGGCAGAGTCATATCCCTCTCAGCCCCCCAGGTCAGGGACACGGCCCTGCTCTGGAGGGCAGCAGCGAGACCTGTCCCTGACCTGTGGGGCTGAGTGGGATATGATCCTATCTCTGTCACCGAGCTTGGCTGAGGGGTATGGAGGGGTACTTAGAGGGAGAGGGGACCCCCCTGGGGCATCAGTGCAATGCCTTGCCCCTCGATTAACTAAATAAGGACAGATGAGAGGAGTCTCTTCCAGCTCTCTGGAAAGGAAAGCAACCCATAGCTCAACCGTCTGTCCAGTCTTTCCCCTGGTCCGTAAGCCTGGGTGGAGCACCTACGAAAAGCCAGGTACTTCTTCACCTTATAGACGCCACCCCTCAGCCTGTACTGGGGACACTTGGAAAGGACCAGCAGCCTGTCCCAGGTAACCAAGAAGGTCTATGTGCCCAGGACTGGTACATGATTCCTGGCTCTCTTCTCTTAACCAAGGTGAACTGGGGTAGGAGCCTTCTTTTCTTTAGTCCTCAGTTTCTCCATCTGTAACTTGAGTGGAATGGTTCCAGGGGTCTCTGAGAGAGGCTTCCTACACAACCTGAGTGGTAAAATGGACAAGTAGACACCCTACCTCAGCATCATCCCAGGGGCCTGGACCCATCTGTGGGGTCAGACATGTGTATGTGGGGTCTGGCACATGTGTGTGGGGTTGGGGCTGGGCACTGTGGGTATATGGCACATGCGGCTGGAGTACCTGTGTATGTGGTCGGGCACACATCTGTAGAGTCAGGGCCGAGGTCTGGGCAGTGGCAGGGTTCTGTGGTTCTGAGGTTCAGTATGTTGACCCAGCTGGTTGTAAGACTGGGAGATTCTGGGGGCCATGGTAGAGATCTCAGACTGAGCTTGGGAAGCCAGGAGCTCACTTCTGACACATTCTTGTTCCAGCTTTGTTCAAGACACCCTGATAGGGCCTTGAGTAGGGGATAACCGGTAATAGTTGGGCATCTGTTTGTGGTGGACACTGCTGGGAGTCTGAACTCTGAAGCTTGGGGGCCTGGTCTCCATCAGAATTTCACAGGCTGATTGGAGGGTGATGCCTGTGGGTAGGGTGGGTGGTACCATGGACCCCAGTCCCGCTCATCTTTCTGGTACTTCCTTGGATCTCCTGGGCTCAGCCAAACCCTTGTTCAAGCTGTAGGGGGATGGTAGGCAGAGGGACTCAAAATGCAATTTCCCTTGATGGACTGGGAGAAGACGTTTTCCTGGGGACTGAGGGAAGAGTCCCTGACTCAGACCTGAGTCAACTCCCTCTGTCGGGCTTCTCCTACACCCAGACCAGCTCAGTTTCTGCACCTGAGGCCTCAGGACAGCTGGTGGGGGCCTAAGTGCACTCCATGGGGCTCAAGCCAGCCCGACTCCCCTTACAGAGACACCAGAGCTGACATCTGACTCCAGCCCAGCCCCTGGCCAGCAGCAAGCACAGACTAGCATGGGANTGGACACAGCTGCCCTCCCTCCAGATCCAAGCAGTACCTGCAAGAGGTGAGAGCCTGACCGTCTGGCCTGTGCATTCTGGAGCCTTTCTGGGGGTTGTGCTTGTGGGTGCCTATATTTCTACTCCAAAGACTCAGGTCTCGTTAGAAGGGCTTTTCTGTACCTCCTCTTAGCTCTTTGGAGAGTTCAGAAAGCTTAGGTCACACAACCCTTATCAGAGACTCTGGGAATCAAGGGCTGTGTGGTGATAACTCCACATGCCACAGAACTGAAGAAAAATGCTATGTATAGCCTTTGCTTAGACTCTGCTTTTTTTCTAGGAAGGTACAAGATAGTTAAGCAGATGAGAATAAAATAGACAACTAAAGTATGAGTTGAGCTTAAAAGAAAAGGAGGTGCAGATAGGCACTATACTTGAGCATTATCCTGACTCTGAGTTCCCTGGCAGCCAGGGTGAAAAGGGAAACTTGGAAGTGGATTCACACTCCTTATCATGGGGTATTTGAAAAGTGGATAGACTTCTTCCTTATGGGGACAGAGTTCTTCCTTGGAAAGACAGGTGTTCAAGCGGTGACTCATAATGTCTGTTGAGATGTGGTTGGTGGTTCTAATGGTGCCAGCCAGCTTTTCAGAAGTTTATTTACTTGACACATCTTTTTCTCTGATAGCAGGAGCTAGAAGTGGATGGCAAACCCTAGGGGCATGACCCCAGGTCAGGTGCAGGTGTAGGGATATCTGTCAGTGTGACAGGGGAGGGCATTGCTCACCAGACATGCACATAGCCCAACCCCTGGGCCTAGCGACCGAGACAGGATCAAGCTCAGGAAGGAACCAGGTGTAGGAGGAAGGAGAGTCGGGGAACCCTGGGCTTTGATCCCTCACCTCTCTTAGGCCAAGACCCCAGTCTCTGGACTTGGCCTCCAGCTCTCCAGATCTTTCTGTTTCCTTTCCAGGGCTCTGTGTGCCCCTGTCTCTTTTCTCTACTGTGGAGTAGATTCTCTCTGACCCTTCTCTGCCTCCCGTTTCTCCTCCTGGAGTCTTGGAGGTCAGACCCCTCTGCATACCCCAGTCCATCCACCCCACCGGGATCCTAACTCTGGCCAGGCTGGATATCCCCACCTTTCCAAGGGCTGGACAGGGTCCTACATGGTTCCCTCCCCGTCCATGTTTCCCACCACCTCCATCGCAGGCAGCTGGGTCAGGGCGTCTTCCCTGTGGAGAGCCGCTGGCAGGGTGTCTATGGCCCCTTCCGGGACTTTGTTCGAGCTGGCTGCCCTGGGGACCTGCGGGAGGCCCTGCTGGGCTTCCATGTGCAGAGCTCAAGGGAGCTGCGCAAGTCACAGGAGTACCTGTGCTGTGAGAGGTGAGGCCCAGGCATGTGGGGTGTGTGTACCCACGGGGTGTCCAGACCCAGGGCTGGGGGCAGTGGGCTCTGAGTGGGTGCGGGAGGGGCAAGAAGGCTTTCTGGAGGGGGCGGGCCCGGGCATGGGTGAGATGTTGTGTGTGGCGCCCCAGGACCTGCCCCGAGGACCAGGCGGGCAGGATGGAGGACCTCCTGGAGGAGCTGGTGCAGCACCGGGAGCCCGAGGCTCTGCAGGAGTGCCTCAGGAAGGTGAGGCCACAGAGGAGGGTGCGGACCGCAGGGGACAGGCCTTGCTGAGAGGCTGTGGTGCTCCTGTCTGAGCAGTGGGGTCTTGCCCTGGTGCTGAGCATCTCTTTGTGGCCGTCGCACCTGCCCAGGCTCTGAGCAACTCTCTGCATCCCCTGGGGAAGCTGCTCCAGACGCTCATGCTGACCTTCCAGGCCACATACGCAGGTATCGGGGCCAACAAGCACCTACAGGGGCTGGCACAGGAGGAGGTGAAGCAGCACGCCCAGGAGCTCTGGGCTGCCTACAGGTGAGCTCAGTGGCACTTGGGGACAACCACCGCCCTGTCCCCAGGGTGCGGGGCTCTGCCCTTTCTAGGCCTCAGCTCTGCCTGCTGCCCTGGGTAGGAATGGTGCCTCTGCCTTGGGTCTGGATTGAGAGAGAAACAGAGGATGGGTTGTTTAGTGTGCCGCCGGTGAGCATATGGGTTGGACGGTGGGGAGGTGATAAGAAGGCCTGATTGCAGCCAGAGTCCAAGCCCCAGCCAGGCTCTGGGCTGGTTCTAACCCCTCTGCAGGCCGATCCTGACCTGGACTCACACCCCATCTTCTGTCCTGTCCTGGCTGAGCTGTGACCCCATCAAACATTATAAACTGAAACCTTCAAAGCTGTAGTTCGTTCTGTCCGGGGTTCCAGGACACTCATGTGGACATCCTGTACTCCCATCCCCCTCATTACTGAGGTGTGGGCAGCTAGGCTCTGCAGGCCTCAAGCTTCATGGTTCTGGGAGCAGAACCCACCTGCCTGGCCTTGAGTGACTTGTTCTGTGGGAGATGGCAGCCACACCGCCTCTTTCTTTGGTTCACAGGGGCCTGCTGCAGGTTGCCTTACAGCACAAGGGCCAGGCCCCAGAGGAGGATGAAGACGCAGAGACAAGGTGACTGCCCCCAGGAAGTCTGTGGGGTCTTCTCCCCTAGTGCAGCCAGGCTCCGGTCCAGGGCATCCTTGTACCTTGCTCCTGGGACTTCCCTCAGGGAAAAGAGGTGTTTCTGAGGAAATGTTGGGGATTCATGCTATTGACTACACGCTGTTCATTGATCATTCAGGAATCTTAAAGACCTGTGACCTCTGTTCCTTGAGCAGCCTGGAAAGGGACACTGTCACAGTGCATCAAATGCACCGTTGTTCTGAACACTATCCCAGCCTCATCTCTTAGGTGCCTGGGCGGTGAGCAGCTCCCTCAGGCACCTCGTTCTTCCTGTGCACAGATGGGGAAACTGAGGCCTGGCAGAGGCTGAGCCTGAGGTCACACAGAGCAGGAATTAAGTGGGTCATTAAATCTCTTAGCCCGTTGCCCCCGAGACCAAACCTCACAACTTGCCTTCAGATCCCAGGCCCAGGGATCCTGATCAGAACGGGATTTCTGTTACTGCTTTGTAGGAGGCAGGGGAAACAGGGTTAGACTTTAGGGAGAACTTCCCCCTGGATCCTAGCAAGCACAGAAAGCTAGGAGGCCGAACTGGACTAGCCCGGAATGACTGCTGACAGCTTTGCTGCAGGTCACTCATCCGTCAGGGCCGGGTTTTGCTTTCAGTCAAGTGCGGATCAAAGCCCAGCCTCGCTTGCCACTTTGGTTCTCAAAGCTGAGTGAGAGCATGAGGTGGTCACAGGTGTCAGTTGACTGTGAGATGCCTGAGAATGGGGCTGGGAAGGTTTTCTCGGGGATGGGGGAGGCTGGAGGCAGGCCCGCTGAGGTGGAATGCGGATTTCTGTGGGCCCCTGAGGGCAGCCCAGGTAGACCCCCCCATGCGCCCTGCTGACCTGAGCCGTCCTGGTGGCTCTCACTCAGGGACCTGCGGGTGCACGGCTTGGTGCTCCCCCTCGTGCTGCCCAGTTTCTACTCAGAGCTCTTCACCCTCTACCTGCTGCTTCATGAGAGAGAGGACAGCCTCTACAGCCAGGGCATCGCCCACCTGAGCCTCTTCCCTGATGCCAGGCTGCTTGAGTTCCTGGACGTGCAGAAGTAAGCCTCCCCACCGTGCCACCTTGGCCAGAGTTCTTAAGTAGCAGAGGATGCAAACTCAACTCCGCTAGTCTTCAGAGAAAAAGAGAAGAGGTTAATTGGCTTATGTACCCATGAAGTTCTAGGGTGTGGCCAGCTAGATTCAGGTATGGCTGGATCTAGGTGTTCAGCAACATGAAAAAGGAAGCAACCCCCCTCTCTCTCTCTGTTGGTGTGTCTCTGCTTTCCCTGTGTGGTGACAAACAGCACCAGCCACTTGAGGTTTATACTCTCCCAGCTCAGTCCCCACAAGGAGTTGGAGTCTCCTTCCCAACAGCTCTAGCAGAGCCTCTAGAGTTCCTCCCTGGCATGGCCAGGTTCTTGAATGTGCCCCTGAACGCCGACTGTGGCCCAGATTGGCCAGGCTGACCTCAGTATCTACCGCTGGGCCTGGGGTAATATCACCTGCTCCCAGCTCTTGGACTGAGAGTGGGAGAGGGATGATCCTCAAGGGGGAAACAGGACTATTCTGGAAGCAGGTCAGGGCCTCCCTTCTACCCTCAGTAATGAGAACATCCTTTATCCTCCACGCGCCTTCGATCTGAGTGTTGCGGGTATGAATGCACTCCTGCCTCCCACGCCTGGTCCCTCTTTTCTCAAGGTAATGGTGCTTCCTATTCCCTCCTCCCCCAAAACCCTTGTTCCCCTTTCTGTTGTGGTGAATGTTTCCTGCATCTGACCAGTCATCAGCCCAGAGACCTGGTTGTCAACAGCTTCCCAAGGGTTTTTCCTCTGCCACCTCAGTGCCACCTCCTCCATGCTGGCCTCCCTGCTTCATTGGCTCTACTTCCGTTATATGGCATCCCTACTTCTTGCCAGCCTGTGCCGGCTTACCGAGCCCCTGGAGCAGTCTTCACAACTGAGCGCTCTGGAGGGACCCCCCCCCCAGGACTTTGTGCAGGAGGGTCCCCTGGCCTGCAGCACCGTCCCTCTCTCTGCTCACTGTGTTTTGGGGCTGCATGGAGGGCTGCCCTCTCAGGGAATCCCTCCTGGCCTCCTATAGCCTGACATGAAGTGAAGTGAAGTCACTCAGTTGTGTCTGACTCTTTGCAACGCCATGGACTGTAGCCTACCAGGCTCCTCTGTCCATGGGATTTTCCAGGCAATAGTACTGGAGTGGATTGCCATTTCCTTCTCCATGGGATCTTTCCAACCCAGGGATGAACCTGGATCTCCCGCATTGTAGACAGATGCTTTACCATCTGAGCCACCAGGGAAGTCCTATAGCCTGGCTCCACACAGTTCCTCCCAGGTGCCACTGTGCATCCCCAGCCCCTTTCCCGTGCTCAGCCCTCCTGGGGGACATGGGGATGCAGGGAATTTGCCCTCTGACTCAGAGGGCAAAGCCTCCCATCTCCCGTCTTATTTCAGGCACCTGTGGCCCCTCAAGGACCTCACACTGACGACCAATCAGGTGAGAGAGTGGGCCGGTTACCTGCCCAGGAGAGGGGGTCCTGAGCCTCAGCTGGGCCCTGGGTTGCGCAGGTTTCCGAGCAGCTCTCTGCCCTCGTAGTCACGGTCTCAGGCCACAGAGGCAGGTGAGGGAGAAGACAGCAGGCTTTCTGCACTGTTCTGGTTTTCCGTGTGGGTGTGTGCAGCCACAGTGACCAGCCTCAAGCGCAGGCTCCACTCCTTTTACTGGCTGTATGGCCATGGGTGGATACTTGATCTCTGTCCCTCAGTTTCCCCATCTGTGGAAGTACCTACTGCTGCAGTACTAGTACTGCCTCATGAGATTGTTGTGGGAGGAGGGGAGCAGTCTGAAACAGAGGAGGCACTGGTTTTCAGTGTGCTTGCTGGATTGGCAGCATTAGCATTGCTGGGAACTAGCTAGAAAGGGCAGTTCTTGGACCCACGCCAAACCTACTGAGTCAGAAACTCAGGGAGGGAACTTGGAATTTGTGTTTCAACAAGCCCTAGGATTCAACAGCTGTTGACCAAGGCACTTAGAACTGGGCTGCACCCAGTGACCACTGGCTGTTATGACTCTTTTCTATCCACCTTGATCCTCCCACCTCCTGGAGACTGTTTACCCCACTTTACAGTCAAGTAAACTGACGCTTACAGTGGAGCTGTGACTTGCCCTGGGTCGCTCAGCCCTCTGGGCAGAGCTGTGCTGAAGCCAGTGATGAGGGAGGCGAGGGAGGCGTGGGTGGCGAGGGGAGACCAGCCCCAACCCTGGGAAGGGGAGGCCTCATCTAACCTCCTCCCCCGACCACACAGAGATACTTCCTGGTCAGAGACAAGTGCTTCCTGTCGGCCACGGAGTGTCTGCAGAAGATGATGTGAGTCCGCAGCCTGGGGAGAGGGGCCTGGGAGGCAGGAGTGTGGGGACCCCGTTTGGGACTGAACCCGAGGGCCTTGATCTGGAGCCAGTTACCCTGCTGCAGCACCACGGTGGACCCCCGGGAGAAGCTGGAGGTGCTGGAGAGGACATACGGGGAAATCGAGGCCACCGTGTCTCGGGTGCTGGGCCGGGAGCACAAGCTGCCCATGGACGACCTGCTGCCGCTGCTCATCTACGTGGTGTCTCGTGCCCGGTGAGCCCCAGCTGGGGGTGGGCCCAGGAGCTTCCCTCCCCACCCTGCCTGCCCCCAACCAAGACATACTGCAAAGCTTTTGAACGCTGCGGTCTGTGGGCACAGCCTTTCTTGGGACAGATGGGGAAGCTGAGGCCCAGAAAGGGCCCCCCAGGGTCCCATGGGCACCACTCACAGCAGGGACCACAGCCCAGGTGTCTAGCCACCCAGACCAGGGCTCCTTCCCAGCTGCTGGGCGCCTGTCCTGATGGGCCCCCTTCTCCCTCTCGTTGTGGCGGTGGTGGTACTCCAGAATCCAGCACCTGGGAGCCGAGATCCACCTGATCCGTGACATGATGGACCCTCTCCACACAGGAGGCCTGTATGACTTCCTGCTCACAGCCCTGGAGGTGAGGGATGGAAGTGGTTGGCCCAGGCAGGAATGCCCTGGCTTCTGGGGGAGACCCCTTTTGCCCCAGGCATCATCACAGGGATGTGCTCAAATTCACAGCTAGTTTGTGTCTCCGTGGGAGGGGTCCTCACAGAGCCCCTGTTCCAGCCCTCGTTAAAAGGGGCTGGGTGTCGGAAAGCGGGCATAGGACATCCCGGCCCTCGGCTCCCCAGGGCTGCGTGTGTTCCAGGCTGTGTCCCTGAGCACAGGAGGAGAGGGAAGGACCCCTTTCTGTACAGCCTGTGACTGAGGGCTGAGTTGGAGACACAGTGGTCCAGACCTGGGAGCGGGTGCACCCGCGTTAGGCCCTAAAGCCTCTGCACACAGCTGGGGGCTGGCAGGCCAGCTGGCTCCAGCCTTGCCTCTCTCCTGCCAGTCTTGCTACGAGCACATCCAGAAGGAGGACATGAGGCTGCATCGCCTGCCCAGCCGCTGGAGCTCCAGGGAGCCATGGTAGCTCAGCTTCTCCTGGACCCACTGCAGCGCTGAGAGGGCCGCTGTGGAATGCCCGTGGCCCGGGCCTGGCCCAGCCGGGCCCAGGGGGCAGAAGGCAGGATGGGCCCTGGAGGTGACACTGGCTCTTTGAGGAGATGAGGTCCAGTTTCTCCAGGGAGATGCTGCTGGAGTCCTGGCCGGGATGAGGGTGATGGGTGTGGCCCTGGAGCTGGTGGTCTGTCCCCCACCACTCTCCAGGCCAGCCTTGGATGACCTCCTCGATGCTGAGGCAAAGAGACCCTGACTTCTCCTTGCCTGAGCCTTGCCTTCACGTGACTGAGCCACTCTGGGCCTGAGTGTTGCCGTCTGTAAAATGGTGGACTAGGGGATCTGTAAAGAGCCTTCCATCCATCTTGCTGACTTCTGGCATCCTTCCGTAAATCTGACTTTGGTCTGTTGGGCTGTAAGTGAAGTTCCTGCGTCATGGGGGGTGTCATTCCATTTCTCCTGTACTGGTCAGAGGCTCCAAACTGCTAGTGACCTCTTCCTTTATTGGTTTTTTTTTTTTCCCCATGAGTCATCTTCCGTGGACCTACTTCCTTCTCAGCTCTGCCCCAGGGCAGAGCTGGCCTCTCAGGGTCTCAGGGTAGGAACTGTTCCAGCTCCACCCTGCTGGCTTGCCTCTTGCGAGGCCCTCCCTTCATTGCATATGCAATTGAGGGAGTGGGCTTGGGGGTCTCTGAACTGCAGTCCACATATAATGGCCATGCTGGAGCAGGCTGGAGGGAGAGGGGAAAGAAACTCACTCACCTTGCTTGCCTCACTGTCAACAGGTACCAAGGGAATTGGCCTCTGGACCTGCATGTGGGAAGGACAGCAGGGACCCAAGGGTTCCAGGGGGTACTGTGCCCAAGGATTCAGGGGGCCAATCCAAGGACCCTCAGAGATACTAGGGAGCATTGAGCAGAGAGCTGCAGGTGCCTCCAGAAGAAGGGGCAAGGCTGAGCTTCCCTGACTTGTTCCACCAAGTGAACAGCTGGAATGGAGAAAGGTTTTGGGCTCTGGTTTTGCCAGACATGCCCGTGGCGTCCTCACAGAGGTCCCTGGAAGAGGATTGAACTGGTGAAGAATAGGGATCCCCAGGATGCCCGTGGGCACATCCCTCACCCAGGACTGTGGTAGCGTTCCAGCAGTTGTCAGCCGGTTCTCATCCTTTAACAGGTGACAGCAGCCTTGCCTGAGGGCAGCCCTGAGCTGGTGCGATGCTACAGCCTCACTCCCCGCACACTCCCTGGCTTCGTCAGCATCAGTGCCCACTCACCACAGTTCAGATTCACCAGCGCCCTTTCACCCATCCTCTGGCTGGGCCTCGCCCACACCTACTGAACTGGGCCCTCCCGACAGGGCTTCGGGAGATTCCCAGGGCAGCTCCGCTGTCAGACCCTTTCAGCACAACTGCAGAGCCAGCAGGGGCCTTCAGATTAGACAGCAGATTGACAGCTAAGGTCAGTGCTTCATTTACAGATGAGATGCCTGGAGCCAGGTGACCACCTTCCGTGTAAGTCCCTTGGGGAGGCTGATGGAGATGGCCTGGGGCAGGCTTATCCACCCTCAGTGATGGTGTCTCCCAGCTGCTGTGGGAGCCCTTTGGCTGCGGTAAGAGCACTGGTGTCCACTCTGTGAGTCTGGTTGGAAACCAGGGACTCTAGCACCTCAAGTGATCTGGTTGATGTGCAGAGCAGCCTCTGCTCCCCGTCTTTCTGAATGGAGAGGTCCCCATCTCCTCTCCAAAGTGAGGATTCCACTTTCAGCAACAATCGCGAGGAAGTAGTAGAATTCTTCACGGTCTGTCTTGATCCAGACTCAGGATCACCAGGGCTGGAAAGGAGAGAGGCCA
Organism: Neotragus moschatus; assembly: GCA_006410615.1. Lineage (NCBI taxonomy): Eukaryota > Metazoa > Chordata > Mammalia > Artiodactyla > Bovidae > Neotragus > Neotragus moschatus. The sequence continues at coordinate 571,879 of SJYA01002755.1, forward strand.
GGGGAGATGCTTCCCACTGATGGGGTTCTGACAGGCTCCGAAGGGCCACACTGGCCTTCAAGAGCCTGGACTTGGGGCTGAGAAAGAGACCCCTGAGAGTTAGTAAATGGTGTTTCAGTGAGCAGATGGGTCTGAGTCACACAACCCAACCCCCAGCTTTTCACTGCAGCCCTGACTCTGGAGACCACCTTTGCCATGGCCCTGCAGGCAGTCTCTCATGCAAGCTCTCAACCCCTGCTTCGGCCCCCACCCCCACCCCGACTACTTCCCTTCAACAGTCAAATCTGTCTGCGCCCCTCCCTGCTCTCCAGCTCCTGCCCCTGTTCTCTCCCCTAGAAATGTCCTCCTCTGGTCCCACTGGGTCCCAGTCTGTGCCCTCCTCACAGGCCCTGCTCCCATGAAGCCCTATGTCCCAAGGCAGAAGCCTCCCTGCTCCTCAGTCCTCTCTAGGGCCCCTTCCCCTGCTCCATCATGTTACTGGTGTGTGACAGGCCGGTGCCTGCTTCCACCCAGTGTCACTTCCCCCCAGTGTTCAGGGATACTGCTCCCTATGCTTGCTACATACAGAGAAGTGGGAACTGGACCTGAGTTCTGAGCAAGTGCCCCTGGCGGAGGCCTCCCCGGCTCAGGTCCAAGGAGGGTGGGTAAGAGACCAGGAGAGGGCGAGGTGGCCCCACCAGCAGGACCAGGTAGGGGCTGGCAGTGACAGCCAGCAACCAGTTCAGTTCTGCAGGAAGCGCACGGGAGGGCTTTGCTTTCGTTTTGACAGTAGAGAGTAACCACAGGGCACCAGCCGTAATAAGGTGAAGCTAAGGGAGTTCACATCAGCATCTAGGAAATATTGTTTTGTCATTTGATGGAAGCCATTCTGCCTCCCCAGTCAGTCCTCAGTTCAGAGTGTCCCAAGAGGGGGTGTCCAGGACTCAGATCGGAAGGCAGGGCGATGATCTGGGATGAGGTTGTCAAAGCATTCTGGGATGACAGGCTGGGCCAGGGATCCTGGGTGTGACAGCCAAGTCACTAATGCCGCCCACCCCCACTCCACAACATCTTTGACCTCCAGAGAGTCCGAGGTCTCCTCCCACCAGCAGAACAGCTGTCTTTTCATGGCCCATAGTCAGTATCTGCATGACCTGTCCCTGCAGCACGGGAGTTTTAACCCTTTAAAAAATCCTCGCCGTTTCTTACTCTGGATGGATTCATCCCTAGGAGATTGTACATGCATCTCAGATCATGCTGGCCATGCTGGCAGGACCACCCTAGGAGTTGTCACCTTGTGCTTATGCTCATTATGTCCCCAAACTGCCTGATCCCCAGCTCTGCTCGGCCTCGCACAGTCCCTGTGGCCTGGGTTCCTGCAAGTGGGCACAGGAGGGGAAAACGGAGGTGGGAGAAGTTTCATAGTGTGGCTGGAGTCTCTTGCAGGCAGGGTGGGCCTTTTCTCATCCTCCATCCTAATTAAATAGTGTACTTAAATGGTGGTAAATTGCCACAATTAGAGTCCACTTATGATGTCCCCAGTTTTTAAAAAAGAGTCCACTTCATCTTTTCATGGCTTCTATTGTCTGTGGGTGATACTGGGCATGAAATGCCACACTAATGCCAGATGTTGGCACTCGTGTCCACGAGGAAGGCATTGCTGTGTGACTGGATGTGTTCAGGGAGTTCAGATACGCAGCAGCACGTTTAGGAGTTCTCAAATGGCATGTCCTGCATCTGTTCTGCAAGTGGGAATTGTGTGGTACCTAGAAAGGGGATCACTGTAGTTGACACCCAGTGGTACCCCTGGGGCAAGGGTAACGGATCTCCAGAGTCTGGGCGATGGATATGCAGGTGGCTGCGGTCTTTACCTGTGTGGCTCAGAACTGATCATTGGTTCCACTGATGTTCATTGCCAAAGGGTCCTTTTCCGTGGGTTGTGAACAGAGCGTGTGAATCCTGAGCAGTCTGCCGCCACAGAGTTTGTCCCTAAGGGGTTGGGACTGTATCCAGGTTGTTCAGTTGTGAGGTGCCACAGTTGACGGCTGTTGGCTACTGGCTGCAAGTTGCGAAAAATATAACAAAGTGTGTTCAGGGGGTGTCTTACAGGACAAGCACCAGTCTGCTTCTCTGTTCATGGGCAGAGTTTTTTGTTTTCCCCCTACATACTTTAGCTCTTTCCTAGGCATCCTCCAGGACAGGGGTATACGGAAGACCCCACATTGCAAGGCCACACTTCCACGCAGGTGGGAAAGTCCATTGATAGCTGGTTTACTCCTTTCTTGGATGTTCAGTTCAGTTCAGTTCAGTCGTTCAGTCGTGTCCGACTCTGCAACCCCATGAATTGCAGCACGCCAGGCCTCCCTGTCCATCACCAACTCCTGGAGTTCACTCAGACTCACGCCCATCGAGTCAGTGATGCCATCCAACCATCTCATCCTCGGTCGTCCCTTTNTGGAAGTCCATCACCTCCACTAGCTTTGTTCGTAGTGATGCTTTCTAAGGCCCACTTGACTTCACATTTGTCTTCATTTAATAATAGGGGCTTGCTGGGGAGGGCCCACTTTATTCCATGACAGACATGCCAGGGAAGAACAACACAAGGAGAGCTAGTCTCTCACTGTCCACCAGTGCCCAGTGTCAAGCCAGTAACAGGCCCTCAAATGTGATAGGCTGAGCCACAACTGTCAGGCAACTGCCAGTCAAAACACCAGGCGTCCTCTTTGCTGAGTGTCAGCTTCCTACTGCCCCAGGCTCCAGGCTGGGTAATTCCCAGTCACCCACACTTGTCATCAGAAAGTCTCTTAGGACAAACTGGCCTGAGTGAGAGGCAGCCTGTGCAGCCTGCAGGTGCTTTCTCTAAGCACTTCTGCGCCCACAGCTCTTCCCCTGATGTGCAGTGAGCTCCTTCCTCGTCCACCCTTGTCTTCTAAACTTCTCTACCGCCTCCATGTGACTGGGCCAGAGAGCCTGGAGGCCTCCTATTGGGCAGTTGCCCCCATGTCACTGTCCTAACCATGGCCTTTCCCCAACAGCATCACCCCTCCCAGTAAGAAGTGGTTCTCATCCTAAAACCTCTATTTCCTGGCTCTGTGAGCTGTCCTTCACAGGAAACAACACATGTTAGTTTCAAGGACATGGTAGGGTTGGTGTTGGTGGAGGCTGCATCTTTGTACCCTAAAAAGGAGAGGCTGGAGCCCCCGCCATGCCTGGAGAGGAGCCGTCAGAGATGTGATCAGGAAGTGGCAGGGCCATGGCCTCGGGGAGTGTGGCTGTTTTCCCTGTTAAGACAGGCTTCTGACTGGAGTTACAGATCCCACATACACTGATGGCTTCTGCCTCAGAAACACAGTTTCTCCACTGTATGATGGATAGCAGTTTGAGGATTCTTTTTTTCTCTTCTTCTTCCTTTTCAATGTGTGGTAGACAGAGAAATTGTCCTCGGAAGATGTCTGTTACCTAATCCCTGAAGCTGTGAATCTATCACATTGCTTTTCTCGATGTGATTAAGTTGAGGACCTTGCGAAGGGAAGCTGGTCCTGGGTTTTCTGGGTGAGTCCAATCTAATCACAAGGGTCCTTAAAAGTTGAAGAGGGAGATGGAAGAGTATCAAAAGGAGATAACGACCACGGAGGAATGACCCAGGAGATGCAGGCTTGGAGCACAAGAGTGTAAGAGCCTCTAGAAGCTGGAAAAGGCAAAGAAATGGATTCTGTCCTGGAGCTTCCAGGAAGGAGCATAGCACAGGGAGAGCCGTGTCAGACTTCTTACCTACAGAAATGAAAGAGCGCATTTGTGTTGTTAAAATTCTGAAAGAGATGGCAATACCAGACCACCTGACCTGCCTCTTGAGAAACCTATATGCAGGTCAGAAAGCAACAGTTAGAACTGGACATGGAACAACAGACTGGTTCCAAATAGGAAAAGGAGTACGTCAAGGCTGTCTATTGTCACCCTGCTTATTTAACTTCTATGCAGAATACATCATGAGAAACGCTGGACTGGAAGAAACACAAGCTGGAATCAAGATTTCCGGGAGAAATATCAATAACCTCAGATATGCAGATGACACCACCCTTATGGCAGAAAGTGAAGAGGAACTAAAGAGCCTCTTGATGAAAGTGAAAGAGGAGAGTGAAAAAGTTGGCTTAAAGCTCAACATTCAGAAAACGAAGATCATGACATCTGGTTCCATCACTTCATGGGAAATAGACAGGGAAACAGTGGAAACAGTGTCAGACTTTATTTTGGGGGGCT
>SJYA01002755.1:576977-589715 GCA_006410615.1 Neotragus moschatus
TTCTGAAGGAGATCAGCCCTGGGATTTCTTTGGAAGGAATGATGCTGAAGCTGAAACTCCCATACTTTGGCCACCTCATGCGAAGGGTTGACTCATTGGAAAAGACTCTGATGCTGGGAGGGATTGGGGCAGGAGGAGAAAGGGACGACCGAGGATGAGATGGCTGGATGGCATCACTGACTCAATGGATGTGAGTCTGAGTGAACTCCGGGAGTTGGTGATGGACGCCAGGGAGGCCTGGCGTGTTGCGATTCATGGAGTTGCAAAGAGTTGGACACGACTGAGTGACTGAACTGAACTGAAAGCCACCAAATTTATGATCATTTGCTCTCATGGCAATAGAAAAACACATACACTGCTTCTGTAATTCTCTTTGTTACTGTAACTGTTGAGGTCTCATCCTCCCCACCCTGGGCTAAGGCAGATACTCCCTCCAACTCCCTCACATCCTGAACGTTCCTGTCCCTCCAGATGGTGGGCAGTGTGAGCTCAGGGCAGACTCCACCTCTCCCGTCTCTATCTCTTATGCTGACTAGCTCTGAATTGCAGGAATTTCTTCTGTCTGATGTGCTTCTGGGTCTCTCTAATCTTGTGTGCCCTATAACTGACCCCTGGGTGGCCCAGATCCCACAGGATTCCCAGGCTTCCAGGAAACTATGATTCTGTTCCCTCCTTGCTTATGACATCTTCAGCTTATAAATTGCCCTGTCATCATATAGGGCCTCCCCAAAGTTGGGGCTTTGGGCCCCCAAATCTTCAGTCTTTCATTTTAGGCACTTCTGTTCAGTAGACCTGACTGACTTAGGACAGATAGCAAACCACATACCCTCCAGTTCTCTTCTCTTAAAATAAAGGAATGGTGTAGCTTCCTTCACAAACCACAAAAACAAACAGCAGATAAACTGAATAGTTAAAAGGTAAAAATAAAACTCTAAATATATTAGAAGAAGAAATAGGGGAATAAGTCCCCGTATTAGTATGTGAAAAGCCATTTTATATAGGGATGAGCATTAACTTCTATTGATACTGCCTAAAGGTTTTTGGGACCAAATTAAAATATTTATAGTAGACCACCTGGTAGATTGTACCAACTATCACTGTCTTGCCTAGAAAATTCATTCAAGAACTGAAGGGTAAAATGAAGTTTTTGTACCTGTAAATAGATAATAGGGATAATAGATTTAATTTTGAAGAGTGGAATATCAAAGATAACTTTGAAGTTTCAAGAACTGTTGACTGAGCATAGCTGTGCCCCTGGTATACTAGAGAACATAGGGGAAAAAAACCTCTGCTAACTGCGAAAGAGGTGAAATTATAAATTTGGTTTGGCATCACTATAAAAATGGTGATTTTTTAAATGTGTCTGTTACCTATCAGACATCTTACTTGAGAACCATAAGATGAATCTTTGAGATGTTTATTGACTCCAGGGCTTATTTTACTCCTTAAATAGACCCTAAAATAAACCCTGCAAGGTTTTCTCATCCGTACTCAGCAGAGTATTGATGTAGCACTCGGGTGGCAAAGACGCAGCCTAGTAGTCCCGCACTAGAGGCCAGGAAGAAAAGGGTCTGCATGATCACCGTGGTGCTGTGATAGACAGGGAAGGAGGTGACCCAGACACTGCAGGACACCAGCATGCTTGAACTTGGCTTCACCGAAGGTGTCAGGTAGATTCCTGACTGGGGAATCCACAGCAGTGCTTCCCAGGGCCAAGGATCCCATGCATTCTAGGACACAGCAGAAGGCAGTGACAGAGCCCTTAGTGCATCCAGCGATGATGTGTGTAGACTCAGAGTGTGTGTTCATTTCAATGAAAAAAGGAGAGGGTCCCAACCTGATTCTAGATTCTGACTTGGATCAAGGCATGATGGGAGGGACAGAGTCAGTGCTCCTGATATAAACCACTGTCTTATTCTTCTCCCTTTATCTTGAAAGCCAAAACCACAGTCATGATTTTAGCCTTCACGGTAGAAATAACCACAGGAAACACAAATGTAAATGTCATTTGCTGAGCTATGCAGGTGCCTGTGTTGGGAGGGCTGATGGAGAGTAAGAACAGAAGAAACCCAGGAAGAGGAAAGTCAGCAGGATGTAGCTGAGAGTCAGTTGCTGGTCTTGATGATCGAGTGTCTCGGTGCTTCACAGAGACCCCGAGGAGCACAGCTGTGAGAACAGAATAGCACAGAGTGATGCTGGCCAGATCATCCTTAGTGGGTCTTGAGAATCCAGGAAGGTCACTTTCTTTGGGGGGCAGTGGTCTTGAGAGTTTGAGAACTAATGATCAGTGTACCTCACACATTGGTGTGTATCTAAAGAGGAGAGAAAAGATGTACTGTGTCTCCAGTTCAGGGACTCCTCCTGATGCCCAAGGAAGAGAGTCCCCTTTGGGAACTTTGAACATCCTGTTCACCTTGATGCACACTCAGACAATAGCAGTGAAATTTAAAAGTTTCTGTTGAGGCTGTCTAAAACTTTTTTGAACAAAATGAAAATTCTGTCACTTTTTTCTCTTGTGTAAGGGAGCTATTTTGGTTCCTTCCACAGGGAAACTATTATAGCGTCTTAGATGCATAAATATAATATCTTCAGGTTCTCTCCCGGATTACAATGTTTCTCCAGCTGTAGGTTGAGTAATTTATTCTTGAGAAGTATGATTTTTACTGAGTATTAGATAAGTTTAAGGAATGACTATTGTTTTGTTAGGTGTGATAGTTTTATATTAATTATGTAGGAAAATGTCATATTTTCAGAGAAAATTTCAGAGAAACCTAAGGAGTGAAATGTCAATGTATCTGTAATTTATTTTCAAAAACATTTGCAGAACAGTTGTAGGTAAAGCAAACATGGCAAAATGTCAGCAGTTGTTAAATTTGATCACATATATATGCATGTTCATTATACTTTAAATCTGAAAATGCTTATAACATAAAGATCAGGAGAGGAAAGAAAAAAAAACCTCATCTGGGGAAAATTATCCTGTTACAAAACATAATTAAGTTTAACTTTAGTGGAAAATTTTCAATTCATTCCAGAGCCCCAAATTTAAGCACTAAGTTAAAATAACACAAAATTCCTTTAAAGTCGGCACAGAAGACTTCCCTAGAGGTCCAATGGTTAAAGCTCTGTGCTCCCAGTGCAGGGGGTGCGAGTTCGATCCCTGGTCGGGGAACTAAGATCCCTCATGCCATGTGGTGTGACCAAAGAGGGGGGAAAAAAGCATGTAAGTTATCCCAGTTTTTAGTGTTATCTATTGTAATCTGACATACTAAGATAGGCTCATTTTGTTAATTTATTTCATGTTTGTCTACCTACACTGCTTCAGGTTCTTTGTGCCTCTTACATATTATATACCTAAAATTTATATAAATTATGCACTTGACTATCAGTGTATGTTACTTGAGTCTTTCATCCAAGAATCGATCAGAAAGCACAGGATAGAACTGAAAAGTCTACAAAAATAATGTCAATGAAGCACCAAGATGGCCACCATAGGAAACCAGCAAACCAGGAGTAAATCAATGAGACATGATACTGATTCTCCCATCCCCCTAGGTCCTCAATGCAGCTCCTTTAAGGAATAAGATTCTTGGGGCAAAGACCAGAGAGCTTTACTTCCCCCAGAGAAATCAAAGGCCATACACGTCTCTTCAAGTATGCTGGGGCACCTCAGAGAAGGGAAGGACTCAGGCCTCTGTTTCATGGCTCATGGCTCTGTTGGATACAGACACCTGTCTCCATCATGTCAGGCCCACAGGTGACTAGTACCTTGGGGCTGTCATAAGAGACCTTTGAGTGCTTAACCCCCGGCGGCTCCTGTAGCCCTGACAACTGCTGTGTGTGTGTGCATGCTAAGTTGTTTCCGTTGTGTCAACTTGTGATGCTCTGAACTGTAGTCCACCAGTCTCCCTTGTCCATGGGATTCTCCAGGCAAGAATACTGGAGTGGGTTGCCACGCCTTCCTCCAGGGGATCTTCCTGACCCAGGGAATCGAACCCATGCCTTTTAAGTCTCTTGCATTGGCAGGCAGGGCCTTTACCAGTCATGCCACCTGGGAAGCCCCTGACAGTTGTTGAGATCTCGTCAAAATAAGGTTACCATTGTTTGCTCAGACTCCCTATGTATGTAGACCCTGAGGGCACTTTTCCCTCCAGTGGGAATCATCCAGTTAGGAAAGGTGATGTGAAAACTTGTCCTTGATTTCAGCTGAATTGATCAATGCCACTTGATCGCTGCCACCACCTCGGCTCTGGAAGGCGTTCAGGGCAGCCTCAGCGCATGGGCTGGGGCCGTTACAGATGATAGAACCTCCCTAGGCTTCCTCATTGCAGGAGAAAGTTGGAACCCATAATCCTAATACACCCTGTGTACCTGGATAAATGCCTTGGGCCAAGAGGAGAGGTCAGCATAGAGGCTTAAGGAGAAAGCCCCGTAACTGTGGCTTTCTAAAGTACACATCATCAGGGTTGATGGGATTTGTTTGGCTTATGGGTCCTGAACCCTGGAGGATGAGGTTGAATCAATACTGTCAGAGGGTTTCATCCTGCAACTTGAGGTCTTGTTCAGTCAGCTTAATTACCTGCTGTGTGAGTCCAACAAAATACATTTGGCTGGCCTGTCAGTGAGATGTATCAGATCAGGAATCAGTTTTTCTAAACACTTTGCAGGATTCTTTCCAAAAAACTGTACTATCTCTCAGTCATGGATTTTACTTCCTTTGGTTTGTTCTCTGCCTTCTTTTTATCCATCCTTCTTCTTGTCCCAAGTCCTCACTAGACTCTAGAGCTGTCCTCCAAGGTAGCCTTCTGGGGGTAGAAGGATCTGAAGTGGGCTGCTGTCATGAACAAGCCACAGGGACCACCCATCGCTAAAGCCACTCAGGGCTTTTGTATACAATTATCTTTAATAGGAAGAAAGTACCGGCCAAGAAGCCGCAGGGCACACCCAGAGGTGGGCCCAGGCCTGGCACAACTGGACTGGACCCATGTGAAAAAGTTCTCTAGGAGCACCATGCCTCTGTAATGCCCTTCATTTTTTAGGCCGAATGGAACCAATTGAACAGTTATGAAATAATGAAATATTCCTGGTCAGGAAGTGCCCTTGTAAAAAGGAGAAGCCTCTGAAGCTTAGCCACTGACATCAGCCTGTTTTATGTGAACTAATTCAGACAAGCTGAGCGAGTTCTCTTCTGAAAGGGAGAGGAAATAGGCCCGAGGTGACGACCGTTCAGCCTCCTCGGCCCTACTGTGAACGGGGTGTTGTTGAGGAGTTCCTCATAGAGCAATGTGCTTGTGTGAACACTCCACTCATTCATCCAACAGGTAAGTTGTATGTCTCATAACCTATTACGAGTGTTGTTCCAGACCTCAGGGCTGTGCTAGATGCCAAGGCAGCCAAGGTTTCCGCTTTCACATTCAGCCTCAGAGCTCCCTGAGGTGGGCCCTGGGTCTTCCTGGCCCCAGCTTATCTTATCCTTTCCCCACAGCCAGACGCTGTAGCTGGAACCTTCCTTTCCTAGTCTTCTTCCACTGTGTCTCTCAAGTTCTCCCAAAGCTGGTCTTCAGCCGGGTAGATGCATTATCCTGGTGACCTTTCCACAGATTAGAGAAGAGGAAGCAGTGTCTGTTCATTTCCAAAAAGCAACATCTAGGACTGTTCAGATCTCTGAGAGGACACAAGCCAAAGGGACAGAATGGCCTGGGAGCTGAGCTTCAGGGCCTGAGTCATCCCTTAAGTCTCTTTCTTGACCTCCAACGAATCCTATGTCATACAGCTATTATTTTAAAGCACTATACAAGATTCCATGAACATGTTTTTTCCTAGAAGAGAATTCCAATGAAACTTTAAAAGTGATAAGTCACATCCACATAGGTGAACATGACAAGTTGATTTTATGATCAGTCCTAAAAGAAGAATTTCATTCTACTTGTATTCACATGCGTCACAAAAAACTAAAACATACCAGTCAATAAAAATCTCTTTGGGACATGTTCAGCCTGGGGATAGGTTAGAGCCCCACCCAGTCAGCAATGCTGGGATGTTTCCAAAGAGAGACATCACTTTTTAATTCTCAGAGATGTGACAAACTGTTCCACCTGCCAGCACACCCATAAAACCTATCCCCCTAGAAATGGGATCTCCAAGTCCAAGACCTCTTCTTCCCATTCATCACTTCCTTGACTGTGAATTCATCATTCTCTCTGATGAATCATAGCCTTGTGCTGGAGACCAGCATGGAACTAGCCAAGACTTCTGCCGAGTCTCTATCCCCCATTTAGGAGACCAGGTAGACGCTGAAACAGAAGGTCCTAAGATACCCATTTTTACAGATATCTTAAAATCCTGAGGAGGTAGTGCTCCCTAATATCTGAGCAGTGGCCTGGAAATAGAATTCTTTCTCTGTTTCACACTCTATTTAAAAAGTACCACTTCCATCAAGCTTCCTGAGGGACCTACAGCTCACCAACCCAACTCTCTTGTACCCATCCTAAGTGAACCATCACTCATGGAAAGGGGGCAGCACTTCCCAAAGAAGGTGTCCTTGAGGAGAGTGGGTGGCTCTGACCTTCTCTTATAAATTAGGCAGTATAAAGATGATAACTTTTAACTGTGTTAAAGTTACTGTCACCTTTGACCACTGTGTAGTGGTCTCATTCTAAACCTTATGAACTTAAGAACCTTGTGAATTTTGAAGGTAGAACTGGCAGGATTTGTGAGTGGTTTAGATGGAAGGCTCAAGAGAGAGAGAAGAGCCAGGGTGACTAGATTTTAATCTGAGTAACAGGATGACTAGGGTACTATTTATGGAGATAATGCGGTTGGGGGTGGTGGAATATGGGAGTGGGAGAGGAGAAACTTTCTGGGAAAATCTTAGAATACTTTGATCTTGAGCATTTAAATGTGGGAACAGCCTTTAAGAGCACTCACTTGAAGCCTATTTGTAACTCTAGAAATTACCATTCTTAGAAGTTTAGCAATTTATTCAGTTGCTTTACACCTCCATTTGCACCAACTATTTGCCTACCATAACTTACGATATGTCAGGCACTGTACTTTACTTATGAAGAAAGTAATTTTTAATTGTTTTATTATAAAGATGAGGAAACTGAAGCTCATAAATAAGGTCATCTAGCTAGAATTATATACAGTAGAATTCTCTTTCTGTACGTTTAATATGTTATACAGAGAGTTAGCCCAACACAAATGATCAGGTGCTTTGTGGCTTCAGAACAAACAGCACTAGCTTCCTGGGCCCTGTGGAATACATGGTGCCCTGTCCAGTAACTTCTGATCACATTAATTCCTTCACCCAGTGTATGCATAGTACTTACTTGCTGAGCCAAGACAATCTACGAGAGATGTCTTTGAAAAGTCCTTGGAATCCTGTTGGAGTGTGTTTATGGTGATCACATTTCTTCACCAAAAATGGTGACACAGGAGCAGATACTGGCAACACATTCGAAATCGAGACTGCCCTGGAGAACCCACGGTATTTAGGCAGCCCTTGAGATAGAACTGGGAGAGGTTTGTTTGCAGAATTTAGTCCATGAGTTGAGTGGACTCTGGGTGTTCTCCCAGTAAGCAACCTAGCACCAAACTTCTGAGACTGACTCTTTCCCCTATAGAAGTTTAGCTTGGCATTCTAGAGCACTGTGCACATCTGGGGCCTCAGGTCCCAGCAGACTTCACAGGTGATGTGGGAGGCCCAGTCTCTACAGAACAGCCCCATTCCCTGATCCAGACTCTGAAATCTCCTTTAAATATATATATATATATATTTATTTATTTATTTATTTTTGACTGCACTGGGTTTTCGCTGCTGGGCTTGGGCTTTCTCTAGTTCTGGCGAATGGCGGCTACTCTTTGTTGTGGCGCTCAGGCTTCTTGCAATGACTTCCCTTGTTGCGGAGCATGGGCTTTAGAACAGGCCCATTAGTTGTGGTTGCTCCGTGGCATGTGGGATCCTCGCAGACTGGGGATAGAAACTGTGTCCCCTGCGTTGGCAGGTGGATTCTTAACCACTGGACAACCAGGGAAGTCCTGAAATCGCCTTTAATCCATATTGTTTGTAACTTTGTGAATAAGGGAAATCTGTAGGCAGCTTTGAAAAGGGAATTTATTATGCAGATGCATCAGTACCTCGTGGAGGCCAACTTGGATAAGCAGTCAGACCCTGGGAAGGATGAGAACTGGGAATGGAAGGCCGCCGAGAACCCTGGAGGACACTTTTCTCACCCCTATGTTTTTCTCCAGGCATCTGCTTCCCTCTTATTTCCGAGCAGCTAGACTTCTCCGCTTTACAGTCTGAGGCCATGGTGGCCCCTGGAGCTCTCAGATTTCCATGGTATTCATTCAGATGTTCAGAAGGAAATGGATTCTTCCTTGATCCACCCCACCTCACCCTGGGGAAATGTCTGCTGGGTCTGCACCATGCTCTTTTCTGAACCCAAGTCAGGACAGAGCTCTGCGGTATAAGCCTGGCTGCTGTGGGAACCACAGATTTGGAAAGGAAAACCAGAAAGGAACTTCTCTGAGTTTAGCTCTGAGCAGATGCTGCTCAGAACAGCTAAAGGGTAGGAATGTGAGCACAGATCTGTTGAGGTCCTGTGGATGGTTGCCATTTGGTCATGGTCCCCTTGTATCTATGGGGACAAATCATTTTCTGCTTATTCCACTTTCCACTTTTTATTTGAGGAAACTGCTCCTTCCCCATTCCATGCAAGCTTGGTGGGATACAGTATTTGTTCCTTTGTGACTAGCTTATTCCACTTAGCCCAGAGTCCTCAGGGTTTATCCGTGTTATACCATGTGTCAGACCTTCCTTCCTATTTAAAGCTCTATAGTGTTCCATTGTATGGCTATGCCACATTTTGCTTATCCATTCGTTCCTTGATGGATACTTGGGTTGCTTCTACATTTTGGCTACTGTGGATAATGCTGCTATGGACATAAGTGTATAAACACCACCTTAAGATCCTGCTTTCAATTCTTTTGAGTATATATGCAGTAGAATTGCTGGCCCATGTGATAATTCTTCATTTAATTTTTTGAGGAACTGATACACTGTTTTTCACAATTGTACTATTTTTACATTCCCCCTAACAGACAGGATTTCAATTTCTCCACATCCTCCCCAATACTAATTTTCTGTTTTTTGGATAGGTGTGAGGGTGGGTGTGAGGTGGTATCTCATTGTAATTTTGATTTGCGCGTCCCTAATGATTTAAGGATGTTGAGCATATTTTCATGGGCTCATTGGCTACTTGCATATTTTCTTCAGAGATTTCTGTTGAATTTCCTCTTAAATATAGCTACTCAACTACATAACCCATTTTTGAATTAGGTAGTTTGTGTTTTGTGGCTGAGTTCTAGCTCTTTATATGTTTTGGCTGTGAAACCCTTGTCAGATATATGATTTGTATATATTTTCACCCATTCCATGGGTTGCCTTTTCACTCTATTGATTGTGTCCTTTTATGTACAGAAGTTTTTAATTTTGATGTAGCCCAATTGATCTATTTTTTCTTTTGTCATCATATCCAAGTCAAATTAAGAAATTATTGTCAAATTCAATGTCATAAAGTTACCCCTATGTTTTCCTCTAAGAGTTTTATAGTTTTAGCCCTTATATTTAGGTTTTGATCCATTCTGAGTTTATTTTTGTAAATGGTATAATAAGTGTCCAACTTCATTCTTTTCCATGTAAATATTCAGTTTTCCCAGCACCATTTGCTGAAATGACTATCCTTTCCCTATTGAATGGTTTTGCCACCCTTGTTGAAAATCATCCGACCACATATGCTAGAGTTTATTTTTTGGTTCTCTATGTTAATTTGTTGGCCTATGTGTCTGTCTTTATGCCAGTACCACATTGTTTTGATTACTTTAGCTTTGTAGAAAGTTTTGAAATCAGCAACTATGAGACCTCCAACTTTCTTCTTTTTCAGGATTGTTTTTGGTTATTTGGAGTTCGTTGAATTTTTAATTTTACGGCAGATTTTTTTCTACTACTGTAAAAATCACCGTTGAGATTTTGATGAGATTGCATTAAATCTATAGATTGCTTTGGATAATACTAACATCTTAACTATATTAACTTTTCCAGTCCCTAAACATGAGATGTCTTTTCATTTATTTGTATCTTTTATTTCTTTCAGCAATATTTTGTACTTTTAAGTGTATAAAACTTTTTGCCTCTTTAGTTAATTTAATTCCTAAGTATGTTATTCCTTTTGATGCTATTACAAGTGGAATTGTTTTCATAGTCTTTTTCACATAGTTCATTTTTGGCATATTAGAAATATAACTGATTTTTGAGTATATTTTATATTCTTCAGCTTTTCTGAATTCACTTATTATTAGTCCTGACAGTTTATTTTGTAGTTGTGTGTAATATTTAAGATTATCTTGATATAAGATCATGTCATAATGAACAAAGATAAACCTTTTATTTTCTTTTTCTTGGCTAGTTGCTCTCACTAGATGTCTAGTATTATGTTGAATAGAAGTGGTGAGAGTGGGCATCCTCTCCTCTTGGGACTCCAGTGACACATATTTTATATCTTTTGCTATTGCCCCATAGGTCCTGACACTCTGCTTTTTTTTTTTTTTTTTTGAGAAAACTATATTCAGGACTTCCCTGGTAATCCAATGGTTAAGGCAGGGGGAGTGGGTTCAGTCCCTGGTTGAGGAACAAAGATCCCACAAGCCATGTGGCACTGCCAAAAAATAAATAAATAAATAATAATAAAGCTGTTTTCTCTTTCTTATTCAAATTACATAGTTTTATCAACTATCTGAAACTTCACTGATCTTCTTCTCTATAGTTTCCTTTCTACCCTTGAGCTCATCCAGTGTTATTTTTGTTGTTTGTTTGTTTGCCTTGGCTGTGAAAGCTTTCATTTCTAAAAGTTCCATTTGGTTCTTCTACATATCTATTGTTCCTTTGCTGATAGTTTTTTACTTTTTCCATTTGCCTAAAGAGTTCTTGTAATTGCTTATTTGAAGTATTTATGTAACTCTTTTAAAATCCTTGTCAGATAATTTCAACCTCTATGTCATCTCAGTACTAAGTGTCTGTTGATTATCTTTTCCCATTTGAGTTGAGATTTTTTTGGCTCTTGGTATGAGTAACTTTGGACTTGATCTTGGACATTTTGAGTACAAGATTAGGAGACTCTGTTTTTCATATAACTATTTTAATAGGCAGTCAATCTATTTATGTTAAGAATGCGTGTCCTGGCCCACTTTTGTGGGCTGTGTTTTAAATATCAATTACTTTTCAAAGCCTTTGCAGTGCTTTTGTGGTCTGTTGCTTGTGTGCTACCCAGAGGTCAATTTGAAATCTATGCCATTCCATGCTGTAGTTCAGTTATCAAAGTTTTTGCTGTTTGATCCTGATCAGTTCGATAAATGTGCTGTGTCCAGGACTTCATACACAGATCGAAAGCATCCCATTCTGCTATGGACTGCAGTATCCTCCCTATCCCCAAAATCCTACCCTTCCCAAATTCATATCCTGAAGCCCTAACCCTTCATAAAGACAGGTTAAATGAGGCTTTTGGGGGGTTATTAGGTTTAGATAAGGTCGTGCAGGTGAGGCCCTCATGGTGGGATTAGTGTCCTTGTAAGAAGAGACACCGGGCTTTCCTGGTGGCTTGGTGATAAAGAACCTGCCTGCTAATGCAGGAGACATGAGTTCAATCCTTGGGTCGGGAAGATCTCCTGGAGAAGGAAATGGCAACCCATTCCAGTGTTCTTGCCTGGGAAATCTCATGGACAGATGAACCTGGCAGGCCACAGTCCACGGAGTCACAGAGTCGGGCGTGACTTAGCTACTAAGCAACACGAAGAGATACCTGAGAGCTTGTTCTCTCCCTCTCTCTCTCTCACCCTCTCTCTCTCCCTTTCTCTCTCCTTATGCCATGTGAGGATATGGTGAGAAGTGGCCATCTATAAGAGAGCAAAGAGCTGTCATCAGAAACTAACCATGCTGCCACTTTGATCTTGGACTTCAAGCCTCTAGTACTGTGAGAAAAGGCACTCATGCTTCTCTCCCCATCTCTTTCCCCACAGTCGCTGCTGCCAAGGCACTGAGGACTTCATGTGGTCTTTCTTGCCTCTTGAGAGGCATCTGCAGAAGCTCTTGGCTTTCCTTCCCAGCTTTGTCCTGCCATCTTTCTGTGTAAGGTAATCCTCCTGAACCATGTCCGTTATGGCACTCCCCTGGCCAACACCCTTCAGTGGCAGGCCCTTGGGAAAAGCTCAGATGCTCAGCCAGCAAGGCCCTGAATGCTGATTTCCTCAGATTCAGCTCTTGCTACATTTTCTCCTCACTCCCATTCTAGCTTAGCTAAATGTATTCCCTCAAGACACCTAGGACCTGAGTCCTGAATTTCTCCTTCACTGGATCATGCTCAGCTGGGCTCAACTAGCCTGTTCTTAAGAAGCCCTCTTTCAGCCAGAATGGGTCCCCATATCAGGTGGGCACCTTTGCTGCTGTGGCTCCCAGTGTTATTTAGTTTTTCACACTTATTATCTTGGCTTTTCTGCTATCTTCTTCCCTAGACTTGTAGCCTCCAGTGCCATCACTTCTGTTTTTTTTCTGCTCTATTTATAGCACAGTGCTGGGCATGTGATGAGTCAGAAAATCCACAACAAATTTTCACCTGCATTTTCTGCCTCACTTGATTGCATTTACATTCCAGCAGCAGCACTTTGCAGTTCGTGATGGTAGGC
>SJYA01002755.1:589725-605695 GCA_006410615.1 Neotragus moschatus
AAAATTAGAAGATAATAATATGGAAATAAAGTAAGCTGCATAGAGCTTTGATTTACATAATTTCATCTTTAGAGGTACTGGGAAAAATATTCTGGCTCCCATGAAGAGAGGACTATCTTGGCTAATAATTCCCACTCAGCACTGGAGAAGGATCCACAGCTAAATCCCCTCACAGGTGGGGGAAACAATAGTATGGTATATGTATGGTGTAGCAAAGGGACTAAGGGATTTGCACTGGCTTGTCCTGGCAGAATAACCTCAGTGCTTTGTATCCTCTTGTGTCAATGCAGCTCTTGGCCAACGTTAGCCTGCTTTTCTGTCTCATCTGGATTGTTGCGTAGTCTCAGCTTTGTTTCCACTTTCTGCTTCCATTCTTCCCTGAGCCTGAAAATAGAAACAAAATATACACAAATGGAGCATTCCTCTCCATGACTTTTGGTTCAGGGAAGCTCCTTTCCCTTTTATTCTGAAGGTGTTTTAAGTATGCTTGTGTGTGCTTGTGTGTGTTTGGGCTTTAAAAGGTATGCAGAGGACTTGCAAATTTAAATATATACATATTTGAAATCTCATTTCTATTTGCGCCCTGGTGGCTCAGATGGTACAGCATCTGCCTACAATGTGGGAGACCCAGGTTCGATCCCTGGGTTGGGAAGATACCCTGGAGAAGGAAATGGCAACCCACTCCAGTACTCTTGCCTGGAAAATCCCATGGACAGAGGAGCCTGGTAGGCTACAGTCCATGGAATTGCAAAGAGTCGGACATGACTGAGCGACTTCACTTTCTTTCTTTCTTTCTTTCTATTTGAGTAGTCTTAATTTCTAAAATTTCCTTTGGAAGTGCAATATCTTTAAAGTTTGAGGAGGGGAAAGCCCTGCCAATCTAGAATTGTTTACCCAGCAAAGCTATCTTTCAAAAACCAGGGGTGAGATAAAATTGTATTCATAANAATGGCAACCCACTCCAGTACTCTTGCCTGGAAAATCCCATGGACAGAGGAGCCTGGTAGGCTACAGTCCATGGGATTGCAAAGAGTCGGACATGACTGAGCGACTTCACTTTCTTTCTTTCTTTCTTTCTATTTGAGTAGTCTTAATTTCTAAAATTTCCTTTGGAAGTGCAATATCTTTAAAGTTTGAGGAGGGGAAAGCCCTGCCAATCTAGAATTGTTTACCCAGCAAAGCTATCTTTCAAAAACCAGGGGTGAGATAAAATTGTATTCATAAACAACCACTAGAATAACACACAGAGATATAGCTAAAAAGCCAATGCTGCCACTGCTGCTGCTGCTAAGTTGCTTCAGTCGTGTCTGACTCTGTGCGACCCCATAGACAGCAGCCCACCAGGCTCCCCCGTCCCTGGGATTCTCCAGGCAAGAACACTGGAGTGGGTTGCCATTTCCTTCTCCAATAGAGGAGATAAAATGGCTAGCATACACATGCCCCACAGCCCCTGGCTAGTCACTAGCTGTGGTCTTGGTGAACAAACAGCAACTGAACTGTTCCCTCTGAGGGAACAGACAAGCTGGCCTGTCCTTTCCTGTGGCCTGTAGGTGACTCCCTGCAGTCATCGAGAGGCTGTATGTTTGAGGGTGGTGAAGGGCCACTGTTTCCAGAGACAGCAACCCAGGTCTGCTCATATGAGTCACTGCTCTCCACTCGACTTGCTTGGCTAGAACAGGGCTGCATACCAGAGGGCCAAAAGCCTCCCAGAACCACACAGGACATCCCATGTCGTTATCCAAATGAGCACTGACCATTAACTGATCATTGTCTCCTTTGTTTGATTGTTCTTCATGGATACATCTGACATGCTCCACAAATTTAGTGTAACCCTTACACACTAGAAATGCTGACAGAGAGGAGAGATTTTTCTGGTTATAAAGATGAGAGCTGTGTACACTTGTTAACTTGGAAGAATTTCTTAAATTACTGCCCATAACCATAGATGGTGGCAGGACCACATGCAGGGAAAATTAAAATAATTGCATCCTGTAGGCATTTTTTCTGGAGAAATAAATTTTGCTTTCAAAAAACACAGAAGGAAAGGTCATTATGATGTGTCCATGTAGGTTCATGAATTGTAACAGAGTACCCTCTGGTGGGGCATGTTGCTGGTGGGAGAGGCTGTGTGGCAGAGTTTTGCTGTGAACCTAAAACCACCCTAAAAATCAGTTTATTTTTTAAAATTAATAATAAAAAGGTAGACAAGGCACGTACTTTCTCAGTGCACTTCTTCCCAGGCGATGTTCTTCTGATTCTCGATAGTAAGTCTGTTTGCCAATTTCCCTTTCCCAGAAGCGTTTGAGCTCGTGACAGGTGTTCCGGCAGAAGACCTCCCGGCGGACGTACTGATTGTTCATCCCCTGAAGAAGAAAATATCGACTGAATCCCCACAGAACATGCTCCCTTGTACTCTGGAAGGTACAGATCCTGCTGTTTAACTCCTGAAGGAGACCCCAATCAGGCACAAAACCTCATGATAGGGACACACTGGTTTATTGATGAGATCCAGGGATGTGACTGCAGAAGCTCCCTGCTGAAGCATGTCACAAGTGAAGTGAAAGTCGCTCAGTCCGACTCTTTGTGACCAGGCCAGAATACTGGATGGAGTGCGTAGCCTTTCCCTTCTTCAGGGGATCTTCCCAACCCAGGGATCAAACCCAGGTCTCCCACATTGCAGGAGGATTCTATACCAGCTGAGCCACAAGGGAAGCCCAAGAATACTGGAGTGGATAGCCTATCCCTTCTCCAGCATCTGACAAATACCTCTGTCTTCCTTCCCCCTCACAAATGAATGACTTCTCAGCTTTTTATCAGCAGGAAGTATTTTATGCTATTTATGCTATTGGCATTTTATGCTGTTGGTCCCTTTATCATATCTCCATGAGTCAATATCCCCTTCCTCATATTCTAGGCAAGACATTTGAGGAGTGATTAAATTTGCTCAAGGTCTCATGGCTGTCACAGGCAGAAGGCAGGCTGCACACCTTGGAACATTTTCAGGCTCTTTACTAAAGAGATTTGTCACAGAAAATAGTCCCAATATCTGACACAATAGAACAAGCAGCTCAGTGTGCACGTGCATGTGTGTACACGCATATGTGTGTATATGCACACTTGTGTGTGGAATCATACATATCAGATATTCAATAATGCTCACTTTTTACATGAGGAGTCTGGCCAACTCCCAGACCTTGGTGGGTCCAGCAGACAGGTCAGAACAGGGGCTGAGGGGTGAGAGTGGGTACAGGGAAAGGAGTTAATGGGCAACTGGAAATGTCCAGGGGGGCAGAGGCAAGGGTAATGGAGGCATTCTGAAGAGGTCAACTCCACGTGGTGAACGAAAGTGAGGGGTGTTAGTGGAGTTGCCCAGGCCATGCCTGTGCAAAGACAGGCAACTAGAGAAAGAGCATTGTGCAGAGCAACCCTGAGCAATGTCAGACGGAGTTTGAGTTGTTTGGGCACTAACATCCAAGGGAACTCCTGAAGGGGCATGTGGATACTCGGTCTGGAGTCAGCATGAAGTTCTGGATCACAGCTCTCCCAGAGGGACGGGCAAGGACACTAGGGCAGGATGGAACCAAGACAGGTTTGAAACCAGACGTTTACTCCAGACCTATCAACTTGATGCGCCTTCTGTCGGCCAATAATTCTCCAGGTCTCAGCCTCCTCATTTTTAAAATTTCTATGAAGATTAAATTTGATCATAAATGTAAAAGTGTTTTGCAGTTTATGAGTTCTGATCTCAATATACATAGCTTTTATAATTCTAAAACCTCAAATTGTACAGGATATAGGACAATAATTAGCAATAAGTAATCATCACAACCTCCCTCCAACTTTATTTTTATAGACATGAAATAATTATACTTCTCTTTTCTTTCTGAATCAGTGTCTATTGACCTTCACTGAACTTGGAGTCACTTGGGGAGCTTTACAAAAAATGGATGCCAGGGATTCCTCCTTAAGGAGTCTAATTTCATCAGTCTTGAAAATGTACTGGGTGTCAGGATTTTTTTAAAGTTCCTCCTGTTATTCTAATGTGCAAGCCAAGGTGAGAACTCAGTCTTTGATCCAGTCCTCTTGTGTGTTGGTCATATCTGTGTCCAGAGCTGGCTCAAGGGAAGCTAAGGTAGTGAAGGCTGGGCCTAGGTATGTCTCAGCAACAGCTGTCTTTCAAGTAGACACTATTTTGCAGGTAAGGAAGCTGAGTAGCAATCTGACCTTATTAATGTCATATAGCTGGTAAGGGGGGCAGCTGTCATACTCAGGGCCCAGGTTCCATCCCTTGCCCCAGCTGTCCCCTAAGAAGGAGGAGAGTGACTTTCTTATTTCCTGGAAATGCTCAGTGACCTCACAATTTCCTAGCAAAAGAGCAGAGATCCAACTGACCTTGCAGAAACCTCCCAGAGCTTTTAGGAAATGAGATTATCCTATGTTTTATTTAAATATATTAAAGTGTGTACTGGTGCTCAATAAATATTTGTTGAATTGAGTAAATGCCCCCCACCTCCAAGTTATGTTTATCCTGAAGATCTGGCCAGGAAGTGGCAGTGGTCCCTGTGGCAGTGCTTCGGGCATTGAGGGCCAGTCTGTGGGGCCAGTGAGGGGCACCCTGAGGTCACCTGGCCTGGCCTGAGGGCCTCAAGGTGCTTCCTAGGGGCAGGGACATGCAGGTTGAGTCCATGGTGTGGGAAGTGGATTCTGCAGAGGCCTATGGTGAGAGCCCTGCAGAAACCGAGGGACAGAAGCAGATGGGGTGGGTGGCCTGGTAACATTTTCAGGTTGTGGAAATGTTTTATATCTTGTTTCTCATCATGGTGACACAGCTGTATACAATGCTGAAACTTATCAAACTGTACACCTAAAACAGGTGAATTTTATTACACTTAAGTTATGTCTCAATAAATAGAGAAAAACTATCTTCTGTCTTTGGACTAGAGATTCATCCAAGTTCCCCAGCTCTAACCTCCTTGGAGATTCAGCATCTCATTGTTAAGATTTAGCCCGTTTCCTTACAGATAATACACATTTCCAGGAACATTTGTGTTTTCTGGCTTCTGAAATGAGGACAACTACTCTAGCTTGCAGAAAGATGACAAGGAAGATATCCATAGAAGGAAAGTCCTTTGAAGACATGGAAGACTGTCCTCAATGAATAAGTGACTATTCATCTGTATGTGCTCAACAATGCCAGCAATACTATCTACCAGACTGCATTCCCAGGTGGCACAGTGGTAAAGAATCTCCCTGCCAATGCAGGAGACGTAAGAGACAGGTTCAGTCCCTGGGTGAGGAAGATCCCCTGGAGGAGGAAATAAGGCAACTCATTCCAGTATTCTTGCCTGGAAAATTCCACAAACAGAGGAACCTGGCAGGCCATAGTTCTTGGGGTCGCAAAGAGTCAGACATGACTGAACGACTGAGCACATAGCGCAAAGCATTCCTGTTGAGAGACTCAATAGTATTCCTTCCAGTCAATCACCACCAACTGAGAAAAGCTATAACTTCAATGACAATTATAAACTTTACCTCACAAAATTAATGCATGCTTAAAGAGAACCGCAGCATGTAACACCTTCATAGAATTCAGTTAAACAAAGTGTGTTGAATTTTTCACCATCCATGAGGTGTCAGTACTGCCCCGGGGGCAAATTGATCTTAGTGAGTCAGCTGAGACAAAGGCACATTTGCCCATTGTGAGTGCTAATTGCTGTGCCAATCATTTAACGTCCCAAGTCTCTGGTTACTCAGAGTATTAAACCCAAATTGAGGGATGTGAGAGTTATCTTCATAAGCATCCTATGACTCTCGGCTAGTCGTGGTTCACTGTGTCTCAGCTGACCAAGGGAATTCCAATACACACACATTGCTGAGCTTGGCAGCAGCAATGGAATGGACCAGCAGCAGGGCCTGCAGAGATGCACAACCCACCAGCTCTGATAGGAGGAGCTGTGGTCCCACTGGGTGGAGTAGACCCTCACTACTTTTCTCTCTGTCTTCTCAGCGTGCTTTATTGACTATGCCAAAGCCTTTGACTGTGTGGATCACAACAAACTGTGGAAAATTCTTAAAAGAGCTGGGAATACCAGACCACCTGACCTGCCTCCTGAGAAATCCGTATGCAGGTCAAGAAGCAACAGTTAGAACTGGATGTGGAACAACAGATTGATTTCAAATCAGGAAAGGTGTACATCAAGGCTGTATATTGTCAACGTGCGTATTTAACTTATATGCAGAGTACATCATGAGAAACGCTGGTCTGGATGAAGCACAAGCTGGAATCAAGATTGTCGAGAGAAATATCAACCTCAGATATGCAGATGACACCACTCTTATGGCAGAAAGCAAAGAACTAAAGAGCCTCTTGATGAAAGTGAAAGAGGAGAGTGAAAAAGTTGGCTTAACACTCAACATTCAGAAAACTAAGATCATGGTGTCTGGTCCCATCATTTCATGGCAAATAGATAGGGAAACAGTGGAAACAGTAACAGGCTTTATTTTTCTGGACTCCAAAATCACTGTAGATGGTGACTGCAACCATGAAATTAAAAGACACTTGCTTCTTGGAAGAAAAGTTATGACCAACATAGATAGCATATTAAAAAGCAGAGACATTACTTTGCCAACAAAGGTCTGTTTAGTCAAAGCTATGATTTTTCCAGTAGTCATGTATGGATGTGACAGATGGACTATAAAGAAAGCTGAGCACCAAAGAATTGATGCTTTTGAACTGTGGTGTTGGAGAGGACTCTCGAGAATCCCTTGGACTGCAAGGAGATCCTACCAGTCCTGGGTGTTCATTGGAAGGACTGATGTTGAAGCTGAAACTCCCATACTTTGGCCACCTGATGCAAAGAGCTGACTCATTGGAAAAGACCCCGATGCTAGGCAAGATTGAAGAAGGCAGGAGGAGAAGGGGACAGAGGATGAGATGATTGGATGGCATCTCTGACTCAACGGACATGGGTTTGGGTGGACTCCAGGAGTTGGTGATGGACAAGGAGGCCTGGCATGCTGTGGTTCGTGAGGTTGCAAAGAGTCGGACCTGACTGAGCAAATGAACTGATATGACATTCCNCCGATGCTAGGCAAGATTGAAGAAGGCAGGAGGAGAAGGGGACAGAGGATGAGATGATTGGATGGCATCTCTGACTCAACGGACATGGGTTTGGGTGGACTCCAGGAGTTGGTGATGGACAAGGAGGCCTGGCATGCTGTGGTTCGTGAGGTTGCAAAGAGTCGGACCTGACTGAGCAAATGAACTGATATGACATTCTCGAAAAAACAAGCCTATAATAATTGCTTGGAGTTAGAGATAGGGGGAGAGCATAACTTTAAAGCCAGAGCATGAAGAAATTAAGGGTGGGGGTGATGGAATTGTTCTGTATCCCAACTGTGGTGGTAGTTCCACAGAGCTGAATATGTGACAAATTCTTAGAACTGAGCACACACAGAAGAGTCATTTGGCTCTATGTTAACATACAAATAAAAATTTAAAAATAGAACAGAACTGTTTTTGAGTTTTCACTGATTTGATAAGATTCAGTCATTGAAAAGTCTAAAGATTATTTTCGACCCCTGAAACACCACAGAACCTTCTCAGTTGCTGCATGGACCAGCTGCACTGGTATCACCTAGTAGTTGTTATGAAGGCAGAGTTTATCAGGACCAAAATCTGGATCAAAATCTGCATTTTAACCAGATCCCTAGATGATTCACGCACATAGGAAAGTTTAAGAAGCTCAGCTTCAGAATTACAAAGACCAGAATTTAGTACATCTTCTTAAACATCAGTCTTCTGAGGAGCTCGCTGTAGCTGAGCATCTCTATTTGAAAGGATGTTGATTCCTCTGAGGTTTAGCATCCCCCCCTCAATAGGCACTGTTTTTTTGTTTTTGTTTTTGTTTTACAGGAAATGATCTTATCAGAGCATTGTTAAATGAACACTGGAACGGATTTCTGCTCCTCTCACAGAGCTGTTTTGAATGCATTACTTAAATATGTAAACTAGATATGGAAAAGTCCTGTTGAGATTTCTAAGCAGTGGAATTCCACCATTCCCAAACAGGTGTAAGGTGAGAATTCAGAGGGAAAGATGAACCCCAGTGGCTGAAAAAGACAGGGTTATAAGAACTCTCTCCATTCACTCCCCCCGAGAAGGGTAAGATGAACTTCCATCCCATGTACACTCAAGTTCAACATCCTTTACCTTTGTGATGAATCTGCTGCTGTCTTGATACGGTGTCAAGGAGAGTGAGTATTGCAGCTAGAGTTTGCAACAGCCCCGGTCTGGTCCTGAAACCCTAGGGCATCAACCCTTTATATGTGGAGGGGAGGTGTTTCAGAAACGACTCAGCCTTTCAAGGTTACAGGCACCAAATTAGTAGCAGAATCACAGAGATATCATTCCAGGCACACGTTGACCTCCTTCCTGGTGAAAAATAGCCCCTATCGCCTGTTCCCCCTACCCACCCCAGGGCAGGTAAGCTTCTGCTCTGGCAGGCCCTGCAGGGACCATGACTTGGCTAGAACCAGAGTTATCGTGCAAAATATGCTCTGGATTACCCGTGAGCTTGAACCTGCGGTGCATCAGGCTGCCCTCTGCCCTTCAGAAAGTAAACGAGCCCAGAATGGTGTGACAAGCCACGCTTTGGGGTCACTTTACAGGATGACTTAGAGTTGTGTGTTGTCCTTTGGAATTGCTAATCCACTCAGGGAGCTTGGTGATGACATTTCACAGTTTGCTTAGTTCTCCCCAGCGGGAGCAGGAACTGGACACCGATGACCATCTTCCAGCAAAGGCATTAAACTGAGAAGGGCTTCTCAGTTGAAAGGGGCCCTCGAGAAATTTCAAGGAGCTTGTTGTGTTCTTGGGTTAAACATCTGAAATGGTCCCTATCTGAGAACAGTCAGGTCATCATCAGACCCTGCTGGGCTACTAGTAAGCATGCTTATAACTTAGTTATATAAGTGTCAGTGTCAAAGCTCAAGATAAAATCCGAGGGCAGTGAAGCAAGTGGAATTGCTGGTGTTCAATCTGTAGAGGTATTTTAATAAATTTTTTCTCTCCTATTGTGAATGCCTGTTGGAATAGCAGAACCAGATCATGCAGTGGAGGTTTTCTCATCAGGGAAAGAGAGAGCTAAGCATCACCTATTCAAAATGATAGCAACAGTAACGCAGGTATCACTGGACTGTATGTAAAGGTAAAGATACCCATTTTGCTTTTATTGTTTTTCTGCTGATACATGTTATATGCAAACAGAGAGGACAGGATAAAAAAGCTATTAAAATATTTATTCTGTAAGTTTTTAACTCCGTTTTCCTCTTTAAAAGAAATCCACAACAGAACGATATTTAATAGGAGAAAGATTGTCTTGAAAGTTCTTTTTTTTTTTAACTGATATGCTATATACATATATTCCTCAGACCTTAGACAAACCATTAGCAAGTCCTTTAAGAAAAAAATGTATCAAACTGAGCTTCTGAAGAGTTGCTGCTCCTCTGGTGCTCACAAGTGATCTGAAAACCTACTTAAGGCCCTAGCATGGAATTTCACAGTCTCCATAATTCGTTTACTCCAAAGGACAAACATTTCTGATTTTTGTAGTTTGACTGAATTTTGAATTGACAACACAGAGTCAAAAGATTGACAGACCCATGTGACCCATGACATTGCTGAACCACTGAACTCACCAACCCTAGAGCGACTTCACTTTCACTTTTCACTTTCATGCATTGGAGAAGGAAATGGCAACCCACTCCAGTGTTCTTGCCTGGAGAATCCCAGGGACGGGGGAGCCTGGTGGGCTGCCTTCTCTGGGGTCACCCAGAGTCGGACATGACTGAAGCGACTTAGCAGCAGCAGAGGCTTCCAACTTAGGAAACCATAATAAGTGAGAACATGAATTTCCTTCATAGTCCTAAGTCGGTTGAGATGTTCTTTCACATCTTTTTCTCTAGAATATTATAATCTCTTCTTTCTTCTTTTCTATTCTTTCTGAATTTTCCCTCCCCTCATCTTTCTGGTAAGGTTTCCATACACACTGGCTCAGACATGCCCATGGGAAAAGTCATACATTTGGAGGCTCTGGGCTTCTCTGGTGGCTCAGCTAGTAAAGAATCTACCTGCAATGCGGGAGACCTGGGTTTGATCCCTGGGTTAGGAAGATCTCCTGGAGAAAGGAATGGCTATCCACTCCAGTATTCTGGCCTGGAGAATTCCATGGAATATATAGTCCATGGGGTCGCCGAGAGAAAGACACGACTGAGCAACTTTCACTTTCTTTTGGAGGCTCTGGATTTGAATCTCACCTTTGTCACTAGTCACACTAGTTAAGCAGTTTTGTTAAGTCTCAGCTTCTTCATTGTAAAAGAGGAATGATAAAACCTATAGAGAGGGACTTCCTTGGTGGTCCAGTGGCTAAGACTCTTAGCTCCTAATGCAGGGTGCCTGGGTTTGATCCCTGGTCAGCAAACTAAATCCCACATTCCATGGCTAAAGATCCCACATACCACAATTAAGACCTGGCATAGCCAAATAAATATATATATATTAAAAAAAAACATGTAGAGAGATATAATAACAGTAAACAATTGTTTTATTAGTATTATAAGTAAAAACCAACATTTATTAACTGTTTTTAGATGTCTGGTACTGTTCTAAGCTTTATAGGTACAAACACAGTATGCTATACATTGTACACCTAAGACTGGGGACTATCGTCACTCCCACTTCATAGATAAAAAGACAGCAACACAAAAGGGTAAGCATCTTATCTGAGGTCGTATCGACAGTAAGTGACACATTGGGGTTTGAACCCAAGCAGCGTGACTTCAAAGCCCTTAATCTATTGTGAGCTCCAGCATTGTTAAAGGTCACACCCAGATTTCTCTGGGTCTCTGCCTTGTGCTTCCATCATCTGTTCCCCAGTGATAAGTTACATGGGGGTGGGGGTTGAAACTTCATGCAAAGCTGTGGGGCTGCCAGATAAAGTGAGAAGAGAGGACAGCACCCAGGCCAGACCTCCCTCCCTCAGGGGACATCTCTTGGGCACTGAGGTCACGTCAGTACCATCAGGGCAGCCCATACAGGGTCTATCGGGGGCTTGCTGTTTTCTTTGTTTGAACTGTTTATTTTGAAATAATTATAGACTCACAGGGAATTACGAAGAGGTGGACAGGGTGGTGCTGCACATCTTCCATCCAGTTTCCTCCAGAGTTAGCACCTTGTATAACCACAGTGCAAGAGCAAAACCAGGAAATACCCTGGTACCATCCACAGAGCTTCTTCAGGTTTCCCTGGTTTCACAAGCACGTGTGTGTGTGTGTGTGTGTGTGTGTGTAGCTCTGTGTAGTTTTATGTGTGCAGATTTGCACGTTTGCCATCACAGTCAAGATACAGACTTGTTCCATGGTATGGATCCCCTGTGCTTTCCTTTTATACCCACAACCACTTTCCTCCTACCTTCCACCCCAAACCTCTGCCAACTACTAATTTTTCCTTCATCTCTGCAATTTTGTCATTTCAGTAATGCTATATACTGCAGAAACCATGCAGTGTGAACTTTTGAGGTTGACTTTTTGCATTCAGCCAGATTTCCTTGAGATCCATTTAAACTGTTGTGTGTATCAACAGTTTGTTCCTCTGCATTGCTCAGTAGTAGCCCATGATGTAAATGCATCAGCTTCTTTCATTATTTACCTATTGAAGGATGTTGTGATTGTTTCCGGTTTTTTGGATATTATACCCAAAGCTTCTATGAACATCCATGTACAGGCTTTTTGAGAACAGACAAAAATCCTTCTCTGGAATAAATACCCAAGAGTTCAATTGCTGGGTCATATGGTAAGTATTTGGGCTTCCCTGGTAGGTCACCTGGTAAGGAATCTGCCTGCATGCAGGAGACCCTGGTTCAATTCTTGGGTTGGGAAGACCTCCTGGAGAAGGGATATGCTGCAGTATCCTTGGGCTTCCCTGGTGGCTCATATGATGAAGAATCCACCTGAAATGCAGGAGACCTAGGTTCAATCCCTAGGTTGGGAATGTCCGCTGGAGGAGGGCATGGCAACCCACTCCAGTATTCTTGCCTGGAGAATCCCCTTGGACAGAGGAGCCTGGTGGGCTACAGTCTATGGTATTGCACAAAGTCAGACATGACTAAGTGACTAAGCACAGGGCAGT
Source organism: Neotragus moschatus (assembly GCA_006410615.1). Lineage (NCBI taxonomy): Eukaryota > Metazoa > Chordata > Mammalia > Artiodactyla > Bovidae > Neotragus > Neotragus moschatus. The sequence continues at coordinate 601,913 of SJYA01002755.1, forward strand.
CGATGGTAAGTATTAATACATGTTTAGGTTTTTAGGAAACTGTGAAACTGCTTTGTTTTTTAAAACTATTCTTTTTAAAATAATTTCATACAACAGAAATTTTGTTAAGAAAGAATAAGTACAAAGAGTTTCATACCATCGCCAAGATCAACCAAATGTTAATTTTGCAACATTTGCTATAACATTTCCTACATCTCTCTCTTTCTCTCTACCTATCTATCATCTTTCTGTCTCTATTTACCCATCCATTTATGCATCATCTCATTTCTGAACTAGTTTAAAGTAAGCTGCATACATCATGCCATTTTTCTCTTTGTTGTTGTTGAGTCGCTAAGTCATGTCTAACTCTTTGTGGCCCCACGGACTGCACCACACCAGGCCTTCCTGTCCTTCACTATCTCCTAGAGTTTGCTCAAACTCATGTCCATTGAGTCGGTGATGCCATCCATCCATCTCATCCTCTGTTGCGCCCTTCTCTTCTTGCCCTCAGTCTTTCCCAGCATCAGGTTTTTTTCCATTGAGTAGGTTCTCCAAATCAGATGGCCAAAGTACTCGAGCTTCAGCTTCAGCATCAGTTCTTCCAATGACTCTTCAGAGTTGATTTCCTTTAGGACTGATTGATTTGATCTCCTTATAGTCCAAGGCACTCTCAAGAGTCATTTTCCTCCTAAATACTTCGTATTTTAGTGTGTATTTCCTAAAAACAAGGACATGCACTTACATAACCACCATAGAGTGGTCAAAATGAGGAAGTTTAACAATTATGATCTCAAACACACGTTTTTCAGGTTTTTCTCAATGCAACTGATAGCAGCTCTCCCCCCTGAAATCCAATCCAAGATCATACAGACATTGCATGCACTTGTCATGTCTCCTTGATCTCCATTAATCTGGAAAAATTGCTCGTCCTTTTAATTTAATTAACTAATTAATTTAGGCCTTTTGTGACAGTGACAGTTTTTAATACCATAGGTTATTATTGTATAGAATACCCTTCCGCTTAGCTTTGTGTGATATCTTGTCATCATTAGAATCAGATTATGGATTTTTGGCATAAGTGTCACTGAAGTGATGTTTCCTACTCAGGGAACCCTAGCAGGAGGCACAGATAGCCATTTGTCCCAGTGTTGGTGTTAGTGTTGATCATTGATTGACATAGTATCTGCCAGTTTTATCCACTGTAAAGCTATTATTTCTCCCTTTATAGTAAGTATTTTGTGGGGGACTAATATGAGACTGTGTAAATATCTTGGTGCTCATCAAACTTTCAGCCTCTAGGTTTAGCATTCACTGATGACTCCTGCCTGCAACATTTTTTTAATAATAATAAACATTTTTATAAATCTAATTCGATCTTTCCTTCTACATGTATTAGCTGGCATTCTACAGTAGTGTTTGCTCTTCTCAGCTATCTGTCTATCTATTGGTCAGTCTAGATATTGTCAGTATGAATTCATGGATTATTATTTTATTCAATGGATTATAATCTGTTATTACCATTTTTTATTTCAATGCCCAGACTACTGCAGATTTGTGAGGGGTAGCCTCTTCAAGTCAGCTTCTATGTTTTTTGACACATTCCCATCCTTCTCTGATGGCTCAGACAGTAAGAATCTGCCTGTGATGCAGGAGATCTGTGTTCAATCCCTGGGTTGGGAAGATCCCCCAGAGAAGGGAATGGCTACCCACTCTAGTATTCTTGCCTGGAAAATCCCATGGACAGAGGAGCCTGGCAGGCTACAGTCCACGGAACTGCAGAGTCTGACATGACTGAGTGACTAACAACAAAAACAATATCCTTCTTGATGCCTTCTTGCTTTTTGACAAGATGTTCCAGGCTTATCTTGTATCTTTCCTGCCCCAGCCCCTTTGAAGCCCTGGCTCCTTTTACTGAGAAAGGTGTCGATGCAGCAAGACCAGGGTGCTGGGTGTGCCTATTGCATTGGAGAGGTCACAGCTTCCAAACCCTCTCAGCAGCTGGGTTTCAAGCTTTCTGAAGTTGAATTAGGGGGACGCAGCATAACCTAATGCTGCTTGATTGGTTTTTAGTTGCGTTCATTCCTAAGACAGCCCCATACACTGGAAATGGGATGTTTTCTGAGTTGAGGGTTGAAACAATGCCCTCAGTGAACTCGGCTTGGCCTAGCAGGGCAGCTGCGAGAGCTATACAGCTGAAGCAGTCCTTGGAGGACAGGAGAGAAGACGGGGCCACAGCCCGAGGAGAAGACTCCTGAAACAGCCACCAGACAGAGCATTTGGAAAATGCAGCTGCTTTNTCAGTGAACTCGGCTTGGCCTAGCAGGGCAGCTGCGAGAGCTATACAGCTGAAGCAGTCCTTGGAGGACAGGAGAGAAGACGGGGCCACAGCCCGAGGAGAAGACTCCTGAAACAGCCACCAGACAGAGCATTTGGAAAATGCAGCTGCTTTGCTCCGCACATAGCTCCTGTCCCAGAGAAGACCCTGCTAGGTGGAGATGTTGTTGCTTCTGCTGTTGATTTTGTTGTCATTGTACACAGCCTTTCTCCTTTCTTAAAAACAAGGAATTTGTGCTGATTCAATTTTTGTCTCAAAATGGTGAAGGAGAATTCCAGGGGTTGCCAGAGCCCAGCTGGATGTTGTGATGTGCTCAACATGGCATATACTCTTAGCTCTGAGAGCTGAGTTATCAGATATGGTGGTGGGGATGGGCAGAGAGAGAGAGCAAAATAAATTGCATGAAAATAGGACTCTCNTTGGAAGGACTGATGTTGAAGCTGAAACTCCCATACTTTGGCTACCTGATGCAAAGAGCTGATTCATTGGAAAAGACCCTGATGCTGGGCAAGATTGAAGGCAGGAGGAGAAGGGGACGACAGAGGATGAGATGGCTGGATGGCATTACTGACTCAATGGACATGAGTTTGAGTAAACTCTGGGAGTTGGGCAATGAACAGGGAAGCCTGGTGTGCTCCAGTCCATGGGGTCGCAAAGAGTCGGACGCAACTGAGTAACTGAACTGAACTGATAGAAAATCATCATAGTGCTCGCTTTGGCAGCACATATACTAAAAAAAAAAAGAAAATCATCACAGATAAAAACAAACTAAGCAGCAGCAGCTGCCAACTAGATCTAAGTGTAATTTATTGGATCTCTATCCAATGATGACAGAATATAGATTCTTTTCAAGTGTACATGAGGCAAGTCACAAAAAAAATTCCTAAAACTAGTAAGTGAGTTTAGCAAAGATGCGGGATATCAGTTTAATACACACAAATTAGTGTATGCTACCAATGGGCAGTTGGAAATTGAAATTAAAGAGATAATACCATTTACAATAATGCCCCCCAATTAAATACTTAGCTATAAATCTAACAAAATGTGTACAAAATGTGGTTGCTAAAAACTGCAAAATGCTAATGAATAAAATAGAACTTCAATAAATGGAGAGACATATCATGTTAATGGATTAGAAGATAGCATAGTAGAGATATTAGTTCTCCAAAAATAAATCTATAGATTTATTGCAATTCTAGCAAAAATCCAAACTGTATTTTTAAAAATAAATAAAGGCAAAGTGATTCTAAAACTTACATGGAAAAGCAAAAGGACTAGAGTAACTAAAGTGCTTTTGAAAATGAGGAGTAAAGTTGAAGAAATTATACTCCCTAATGTTAAGTCTTACTGTAAAGCTATGGTAATGTAGATGTGTGATTTCAGCAAAAGAAAAAAACAAAACAAAAACAAAAACCCAAAAAACACATCAGAGACATGTCTCAACAAATAGTGTTGGAACAACAGGATAC
>SJYA01002755.1:605859-628090 GCA_006410615.1 Neotragus moschatus
AAAAAAAAAAAAAAAGCCCACACTCTGTATAAAAATTAATTTATTATAGATCTAATATAAAATATAAAACTATAAAACTCTTACAGAGACAATCTAATTTTGTGTGTGTTTGTGTGTGTGACTTGGGGCTAGGTAAAGAATTCTTAGACATGACATAAAAAATACACTCCATGAAAGAAAAAAATTTAATAAATTGGGCTTCATCAAAATTAGAAAGTTTTGCTCTCCAAAAAAGAATGAAAAGATGAGATACAAATTGAGAAAAAAAATTTGGAAATCATGTCTATAAAAAGGATTTGTGTCCAGAATATATGAAGAACTCTCAAAACTCAACAGTATGAAAACAAGCAACCCAAGTAAAAGATGGGAAAACCACTTTAGCAGACACTTCACCAAAGAAAAGGAACAGATAACAAGTAAACATTAAAAGATATTGAACATCATTAGCCACTAGGAAAATACAAATTAAGTAAAAAGTGCAGAGATACCACTATATCCTTATAAGAATGGCCAAAATAAAAATTTACATATTGACAGTATCAAGTGCTAGAGAGGAGAGGTATGGAGCAATTGGAACTGTCAATGTATGACTTGTCAAATTAAACATATTCCCACCATATGACCCAGCAATTCCATTCCTAGGTATTTAGCCTAGAGAAATGCAAACCTCAGTCTCCCAGGTGACTCAGTGGTAAAGAATCCACCTGCCAATGCAGAAGAAGCAAGTTTGATCCTTGGGTTGGGAAGTTCCCCTGGAGAAGGAAAAGGCAACCCACTCTGATATTCCTGCCTGGGAAATCGCATGGACAGAGGAGCCTGGCTGGCTACAGTCTATGGGGTTGCAAAAAAAGTCAGACACAACTTAGCAACTCACTAACCAGCCACAGTGAATGCAAACTAATGTTCTCACAAAGTATGTACACCTAACCACAGTTCTATTTTTCATACCAAAAAGTGGAGACAACCAACAGTCTTTGAATGTGTGAATAACTGTTGAACATCTATAGGATGAAATACTGTGCAGTAATAAAAAAGAATACTGTTGATATTTTCAATAACTTGTATGAACCTCAGAGGCATTCATGTTGAGTGGAAGAAGCCAGTCTCAGTAAACTGTATACCCTTTATGATTCCAGCTGTGAAGAGATACCCCACGTCCAATGTATGAGAAAATCAAGTAATAGGTAGGCACTGAGAGAGGGCATCAGAGGGCAGACAGACTGAAACCACAATCACAAACAAGTAGCCAGTCTGATCACATGGACCACAGCCTTGTCTAACTCAGTGAAACTAAGCCATGCCGTGTGGGGCTACCCAGGATGGACGGGTCATGGTAGAGAGGTCTGACAGAATGTGGTCCATTGGAGAAGGGAATGGCAAAACAATTCAGTATTCTTGCCTTGAGAACTCCATGAACAGTATGAAAAGGCAGAAAGATAGAACACTGAAAGATGAACTCCCCAGGTCAGTAGGTGCCCAATATGCTACTGGAGATCAGTGGAGAAATAATTCCAGAAAGAATGAAGGGATGAAGCCAAAGCAAAAACAACACCCAGTTGAGGATGGGACTGGTGATGGAATCAAAGTTCGATGCTGTAAAGAGCAATATTGCATAGGAATCTGGAATGTTAGGTCCATGAATCAAGGCAAATTGGAAGTGGTCAAACAGGAGATGACAAGAGTAAACATCGACATTCTAGGAATCAGCGAACTAAAATGGACTGCAATGGGTGAATTTAACTCAGATGACCATTATATCTACTACTGTGGGCAGGAATCCCTTAGAAGAAATGGAGTAGCCATCATAGTCAACAAAAGAGTCTGAAATGCAGTACTTGGATGCAATCTCAAAAACGACAGAATGATCTCTGTTCGTTTCCGAGGCAAACGATTCAATATTACAGTAATCCAAGTCTATGCCCCAACCAGTAACGCTGAAGAAGCTGAAGTTGAACAGTTCTATGAAGACCTACAAGACCTTCTAGAACTAACACCCAAAAAAGATGTCCTTTTCATTATAGGGGACTGAAATACAAAAGTAGGAAGTCAAGAAACACCTGGCATAACAGGCAAATTTGGCCTTGGAATGCAGAATGAAGCAGGGAAAAGGCTAATAGAGTTCTGCCAAGAGAATGCACTGGTCATAGCAAACACCCTCTTCCAACAACACAAGAGAAGACNTTCTATGAAGACCTACAAGACCTTTTAGAACTAACACCCAAAAAAGATGTCCTTTTCATTATAGGGGACTGGAATGCAAAAGTAGGAAGTCAAGAAACACCTGGAGTAACAGGCAAATTTGGCCTTGGAATGCAGAATGAAGCAGGGAAAAGGCTAATAGAGTTCTGCCAAGAGAATGCACTGGTCATAGCAAACACCCTCTTCCAACAACACAAGAGAAGACTCTACACATGGACATCACCAGATGGCTGACAACAAAATCAGATTGATTATATTCTTTGCAGCCAAAGATGGAGAAGCTCTATAGTCAGCAAAAACAAGACCGGGAGCTGACTGTGGCTCAGATGAATTACTTATTGCCAAATTCAGACTGAAATTGAAGAAAGTAGAGAAAACCACTAGACCAGTCAGGTATGACCTAAATCAAATCCCTTATAGTGGAAGTGAGAAATAGATTTAAGGGACTAGATCTGATAGACAAAGTGCCTGATGAACTATGAACAAAGGTTCATGACATTGTATAGGAGACAGAGATCAAGACCATCCCCAAGAAACAGAAATGCAAAAAAGCAAAATGGCTATCTGAGGAGGCCTTACAAATAGCTGTGAAAAGAAGAGAAGCAAAAAGCAAAGGGGAAAAGGAAAGATATACCCATTTGAATGCAGAGTTCCCAGGAATAGCAAGGAGAGATAAGAAAGCCNGACTCAATGGACGTGAGTTTGAGTAAGTTCTGGGAGTTGGTGATGGACAGGGAGGCCAGTCAGCTGCGACTGAGTGACTAAACTGAACTGAGAGGAGACTAATTTTCTATGAGGTGGGCAGAGAAGGATGAAACTAATATTTACGTATGTTCTATTGTGAAGCATTTGATGCTGTATTGGAGTTCTTTACTGACTGTCCTCACATGAGGTTCTTGTCCCTATTTTATAGACATGAAAACTGAGTCTGGGAAAGACTGAACAACAAGCTTATGATCTCACAGCTGGAAATGGCAGAGCTGAAGCTCAAACCTGTGTCAGTCTGATCTCAAAGTCTGCAAGTGCTGTTGAAGCTGGTATGTTTGTACCTGGTTGAAATTGGCCTGTATATTAGGCNGACTGTCCTCACATGAGGTTCTTGTCCCTATTTTATAGACATGAAAACTGAGTCTGGGAAAGACTGAACAACAAGCTTATGATCTCACAGCTGGAAATGGCAGAGCTGAAGCTCAAACCTGTGTCAGTCTGATCTCAAAGTCTGCAAGTGCTGTTGAAGCTGGTATGTTTGTACCTGGTTGAAACTGGCCTGTATATTAGGCACACAGGATATAGAAAATATCCATGTAACAACATGATTAACATTGTGTAACCTGATCCACGCTTGAGGATGCCTCTACTTAAAGATTATTATCTGTCTTTCTTCTGCGGTGGCTCAGCAGTAAAGAATCTGCCGATGCAGGAGATGTGGGTTCAATCCCTGGGTCGGGAAGATCCTCCTGGGGAAGAAAATGGAAGAACACTCCAGTATTCTTGCCTGGAAAATTCCATGGACAGAGGAGCCTGGCGGGCTAAGTCCATGGGGTTGCAAAAGAGTCAGACACAACTTAGAGACTAAAGACACATGAAACGTGAAATATAGTCACCACAAGCAAAGAGGTCTTTGGATGGCTGGGCCAGACCCAAGAGAAGTCTGGAAGCTGTGTTAGCAGTCCACAGCAGCACCGTGTCCCTGACTTTGTCATCTCTGAGTGACTTTAGCCTTAAACCTGTGCTCCTTCACTGGGACCCGTGGAGTGGTTAAATAGGAAGTAGCTTACCATCTTTCATCTCCCTTCCTCTTCTCTCAGCAATTCCTTTTCCAGGGCTGATTCGTTTCTAGGCTCTGCCTGACCTAATGAAGAGGCTGGGAACCCTGAGATATGACTGTGACCCTGCACAGCTGAACATTTAATATTGACTTTGTAGGACGTTTTTTAATTTACAAAGTGCTTTCAATCACATTGTCTAATGAGTTATCAACAAGGGTTAGGAAAAGTGGTAAGGAGTAAGGCAAAGATGACAAAAAGCGTTAAGATGAGCCTGGGAATGAGGCTGATCCTCTGGAGAGGGAGTGGAGGTTGATGAAGAAAGATTGTGTTGGTGAGCCAGCCCCTGCGCACCAGGCAGATGCAGGACAGGACTTGACAGAATCACTGACCCATAGGCCCCATTTCCCAAGACCCTTGCCCACTGCAGACCCCAGCTGATACAGAGCCAGGAACTGTAATTTCTCCAAGAGACAGCTACTGTGAACTCTGACAGAAGCTTCTCTCTGACGCTTCACATGCCTTCATGTGGTCAGGACCACAAGACCATTTTGTGATGCGTTTATCTAGGCCCTGGTGGCTTATCCTTAAGAACCTCATTTAGAATGGTGCTTTGCCAAAGATAAAAGTTGTGAAGTTGACAGGGCCTGGGACTGTGTCTCTCTTGGCCTGACCTTTTCCACTCCTTTATGAGTCTGATCTCTATTCCATTACCTTCAGATAAGCTGTGCTTGCTTGGTGGGGAGTGGGTGCCAGTGAGTAAGCTGCCTGGATTCTATCAGCGTTTTCACAGTCTTCCCTGCCATTCTGCACAGAAAAATGAGAATAGAGGCAGATTTTCCAGCAGTGCCGTGGGGAAAATTATTCTGGGCAAGGACTTTATGAACTCTTTCCAGCCACCAAAAATGAAGCTGCTGAGTCCAGGCGTGTCTGGCCAAGCACGTCCTTACGTTTCAAGGGTACAGCTTGGGAAAGGCGGGGCGCAGCCCACACAGCAGCCGCCCTCTGGCCGGCCCTGAGGCTTGCTCCTCCTCCACTCCCCGCCCAGGATGCGGGTGGGTGAGAACAGGTATGCAGAGGATGGTATGCTGAGGCCCTCTGTCAGGAGTGCAGCTGGTGGTCTGTGAGCCAGCACCCAGCCAGGGCCGCCTCTGCGCAGCGGCGACAACAGCAGCTGGACCCGAGGGCCTCCCTCCACCCGCAGTCAGGACCCTGTGCTCTCCAGGATTTCCTGACGATGGTCTGCTCACTGCAGTAACGAGATGTGACTTGCTGCCTAAAGTGGGGATCTATTCCCCACAGAGTGATAACACTATTGTTTCAGATTTGAACGCTGAACCTGAGTGTTTCCATTTGCTCCGTATTTAGCACCAGCTGCTCTGTACTTTTACCCTTGGTGTAGTTGTCTCTCTACACCCCAGGCTATGGGCACCATGGTCTGTGGGGGTTATGTCCTATGCGTCCTGGTGTGTTTGCCCCAGGCATCTAGGACAGTGCTTTGTTGCTGTTGTTCCGTTGCTAAGCTGTGTCTGACTGTTTGCAACCCCATGGAATGTGGCACATCGGGCTTCCCTGTCCTTCACTATCTCCCAGAGTTTGTTCAAATTCATGTCCATTGCATCAGTGATGCAATCTAACCAGCTTATCCTCTGCTGCCTTCAATCTTTCCCAGTGTCACGGTCTTTCCCAAAGAGTTGGCTCTTTGTATCAGGGGGCCAAAGTACTGGAGCTTCAGCTTCAGCATCAGTCTTTCCCAGTGAATATTCAAGACTGATTTCCTTTAGGGTTGACTGGCTTGATCTCCTTGCTGTCTAAGGGTCTCTCGAGTCTTCTTCAGCACCACAGTTTGAGAGCATCAATTCTTTGTTACTCAGCCTTCTTTTTGGCCCAACGCTCACATCCATACATGACCACTGGAAAAATCATAGCTTTGACTATATGATCCTTTGTTAACAAAGTGATGTCTCTGCTTTTTAATACACTATCTAGGTTTGTCATAGTTTTCCTTCCAAGGAGCAAGCAAGCGTCTTTTAATTTCATGGCTGCAGTCACCATCTACAGTGATTTTGGACCCCAAGACAATAAAATCTGTCCTTCCTTCCACTTTTCCCCTTCTATTTTGCTGTGAAGTGATGGGACTGGATGCCATGAATCTTTGTTTTTTGAATGTTGAGTTTTAAGCCAGTTCTTCCACTTTCCTCTTTCACCCTCTTCAAGAGGCTCTTTAGTTCCTCTTCACTTTCTGCCATTAGAGTAGTATCATCTACATACCTGAGGTTGTTGCTTTTTCTCCTGGCAGTCTTGTGGGGTTGTGATTCATCCAGCCTGACATTTTGCATGATGTACTCTGCAGATAAGCAGGGTGACAACATTCAGCCTTGTCATACTCCTTTCACAATTTGCATACAGCAAGCATTTTTTCCTGTACTAAATGTTTGTTAGCTCAAGAAAATCAGTAACAGTAGATTTAATTTGATTCAAACCCATATTTGGGGGATGAGATGGGGCTAGGGATTGAGGATGGGTTTAAAGACCTGGAATGTGGAGTCAGTGTTGGAATCTGTCTTCACCTACTAGCTGTTTGGCCTTGGGCAGGTTAGTCACCCTCTCTGAGTCTCAGTTTCTTTTGCTGTGAAATGGAGGTAATAATAGTTACTCAACACAATTGTTGAAAGCATCAAATGGGATCACAAGTGTGTACACATTTTCTAGCAAAGTTCCTGGCAAAGTAAGTCCACAATAGATGGATGAGTATTGGAAACTGTTACAAAAACATTAAGAACCAAAGGGGTTAAATGAATTGTTCTAATTAATACAATGAGTACTATTTATTCAATTACACTACAGTGTGGGGTATGCGAGCTTAATCATACCTGACTCTTTGTGACCCCCTGGACTATAGCCTGCCAGGCTCCTCTGTCCATGGGATTCTCCAAGCAAGAATACTGGGATGAGTAGCCATTCCCTTCTTCAGGTTGCAACAAAAGAAGTCACTGCAATGAGAAGCCTCGGTACCACAACTAGAGAATAGCTCCTGCTTGCCACAACTAGAGAGAAGTCTGCCTGGAGCAATGAAGACCCAGCTCAGCCAAAACCGGAAAACCCTATGGAAAAAAAAAGATGATGAAGAGGCTAGCTAAGGCAGAGAGCTGAGTCCCAGGCAGCTGCTGTTCCTCTGTCTCCAGCCTGGGAGCCAGGAGATGGGCCTGGTTTTTGCCCTCACCTTGGGGAAGGATGGACCCCTCTACCTGCTGGGGCTGCCACCTTGGGCAAGTGTAAACATTGTTTTGGGGCAAGAGCAACAACAAAAATGCTCTCCTCTTGGTATATTCAGGAAAATCATCTATTGGATTTTAGTCCAAATATCTCCTGAGGAGGAGGCTGTGCACAAAAAGGCTTAGGTGAGCCTGGCCACCTCTTGTCATGCCAGGTGTCTTGCTCAGGAGCAGAGCAGAAGGGTGCTGGGAACTGAAGGAGATGCCCTGAAGTGTGAACTCAAGTTACTCAGTACTGCTGTGTGGGGGTTGAACTCTGAAATGTTTTTCCATTTGCAGAAGAATAAATAAAGGGAAGGAAAGAAGAAAGGGATACAATCCTCTTAATGATCCCATTAAAATGGGAACCTTATCTACCATTGTTTTAGAACCAGGCCAAGTGCTCAGCTCTGTTCTGTGTTTGGCCAGGGGTGTTTAGCATATGCTGCAGTGAGGCAGCCAGAGGGAAAACTGTTTAGAGGAGTCTTACAGGAAGAGAGCTGATTCCCGGGAAGCATGGTGGTGGGACCTCCCGCGCCTCCCTTCCAAAACCTTTCTTGAGCACCACTTACGTGTTGGCACTGGTGCCGCTGGGGATGATGATGAGTAGCCTGCCTGGGCCCTCATTCTGCCCACAGCACATGGAGGCTCAGGCCTTGAGACAACTTGCTGGCAACGGAGGGGGTGAGACTTGCTCCTAGGCCGTTGGAGTCCAAATCCACTGTGCTGGGAAAAAGACCAAGTTTGGATGGCCAGTGCTTGGCAGCCTGAAAAGGGGTGTCTGCGGTTTCCTGCTCTTCTCAGTCCTCTTTAAAGCCCCTTCTTTCTCATCACTCCACCTCTTCCCAGCAGAGGCCCCACCCAAGGAGGAGGCTTTTCTCTGCTATGTGCAGGAAAGGGCTTGCTTGGCTTCTTTCAGGACCAAAGGGAAAAGTGGCTCTTCAATAAGAATTATCCAATCTACTTCATGATCTCCAGGAGCATGTGTATCTATTGAGTATGGCTCTGAGCCTCCTTTTGGCCATTTCTCAATGGGCAGTTGGAACAACTCACTTCCCAGTGAGAGCACATGCTTCAGTGATTGATAGACAGCAGGGCAAGGGCTACATCCACTTCAAAGAACATCAGTCAGGTCTGCCCACCTAGCAGTTTCAAGTTGGAAGGAGGCTGGGGACTAGTAACATGGCCATACGGGGAGATGGTGCTGTCTTCCCAACTCTACACTCTAGATGTAGTCGCTGGCCCTGCAGACCAGCATGCACCGGGCAGCTGCTATTCCTTCTCCTAAGAAGTGAGATGAGGCGCAGCTGAACTCAGAACTAGCTCCAGATAGCTGTGCAGAGTGACTCTTGCAGAGAAAACAATAAGCTTCCTATGTTTTCCTGTGAAAGGTTGTTAGTGAACCACGAAAGACGCCAGGATTCTTGGCCTCCGGAGGGGAAGAAATCAATCCGGGGCCAGAGACGAGGCTTGATCGCTCAGAGCTCTTGTGTAATAAGGTTTTATTAAAGTATAAAAGATAAAGAAAGCTTCTGACATAGACATCAGAAGGGGCCAGAGCCTAGAAATTGACTCTCTCACCTGGCTAGAGTGCTCATCACCTATTGCTATATTACCTGGTGCTTCTAATTTGGGGCTTTTAGAAGCTCATGGAGTTACAAGGCTATCAGTTTTATCTTCCTTTGTGGACTTCCCTCCTTCCCCTGCCCAGAGAGGAAGGAGTCTTGGACTTGGGGTGACTCTGACTCTTGGTTAGGCTGTGCCTAGGCTGGCAGAGATGAAGCCAAGACCATCAACAACTCTGAGTGGAGACAGAGCCAAAGCTTTGAGGGAAGGGTCTTAGGCGAAGAATCTAACCAAGGCTGTGTTTTGTTGGATGGGGCAGTTGACATTTCTGTTCATAACTGGGATGTGTTTGTATAACTGGGACACACTTCAGAGTGGGAAACACCTTTTATCCAAATATCTCCAAGTACTATAGAAAAATGAACATCTTTATGATTCCAGAAAAAACTTGATTTTCTTCTCATGGCACATGGGTTTTATTTTGATGGGCTAGTCTGGTAAATCCTATAATAATATCAGTTTTTCTGACTGACATTGATTACGTGCTGATGTATCTAGTCTCTAGTCCTTGGCTTTTTTTTTTTTCTTATGAATAAAAATAAACCAGAGTGATCTGGAATTAGATAATATCACACTTGTCTTCTGATTGCTACTGCATGGAGGGCTCCCTGTGCAACTGGGGTTAATCTGTGATAGGTCAATTTACATCACGCAGTCAATGTAAGAATAATTGTGTGGCTTAGAAGTGCGACATCACTTAGGAGAAGAATTGTGACCTCCCTCTTCTGCTTTGTTTTCTTCATTTCCCCCGCACCCCATCAGAGTTGACCTAGTGGGTGAGGTGGGCCAAATCTCTTGGGAGCTGCAGAGGCTCCTGGAAGCGACCACAGCTGGGGAGGGCCTTCTTCTCTGAAGGAGCCACAGCCCATACTGAGGTCAGTTTTGTCAAACAGCATGCCGCCTGTTTTTCCTCTTTATCATCTTCCCTCTCGATGGGGATGTAGGAGATGGCCTCCAGAAGTGTTAATTGTCTTTAATGCAGCTGTTAATGAGAAAGGAGACGATAAGGAACCAGCCCCCTTCCTGCTTCCTCCCCCTCTTCTTCCCTCCCTCCCCCATCTACAGTATCTACAGAGCAGCTCTGGGGTCCCTGGAGGTTTGGCAACCAGGGGCTGAGGATGCTGACAGAGCAGTGCCGGGGACAGACAGGAAAACAAATCAGGCTGTTGGAGTGTTATGGGATCTATGAGAGACCTGTCGGGGGACTCAGCTCACAGAGCGGTCCTTCCCCACAGTAGCTGGAGTAGGGGTGGGGAAACAGGAAAAGTAGAAGGAGGAGGGGTGGAGGCAGAGATCATCTTTATCACCCTACCCCTTGTGAGATGCTTGTACTATACAGGCCCAGCTGTACCTCTGCCAAGGTGGACATTGCATTTTTTTCTTTTCCATTTGTGGTTTATTACAGGATATTGACTATAGTTCCCTGTGCTATACAGTAGGACCTCTTTGTTTATCCATCCTATATATAATAGTTTGTATCTGCTAGTTCCAACTCTCAATCTATCCCTCCCCTACCCATCCCCCTTGGCATCTTCTGTATGAAGATGCGTCTACGTGCATCATACAAGTCTTCTTATGTCTGTGAGCCTGTTTTATAGATAAGTTCATTTGTGTTATAGTTTAAATTCCCTATATAGGAGATATGATATGGTATTTGTCTCTTTCTAAATTATTTCACTTTGTATGATAATGTCTGGGTCCATCCATATTGCTGCAAATGGCATTGCTTCATTTTTACGGCTGAGTAACATCCCATTGTATTTATGTGTGTGTATATATATATATGTACCACATCTTTGTCCATTCAGCTGTTGGACATTTTGGTTGCTTCCATGTCTTGGCTATTGTGAATAGTGCTGCTATGAACACAGAGGTGCATGCATCTTTTCAAATTTTGTTCAAATATAGGCCCAGGAGTGAGATTGCTGGATTATATGGCAACTCTATTTTTAGCCTTTTGGGGAACCTCCCTACTGACTTGTTGACTCAGGAGTCCAAAGATCTGGTCCCTTGCCTCAACAAGAGACAGCTCTGAAGGGCCATCGCAGCCCTGGAGCTCCCACGGTATCTGTTGAGGCCTGTTACACATAGCGTCTCTGCTGCACAGCAACAGTGCAGTTAACTTCTTCCTGAAGGCAGCTCCCTCAAAGTGTTGTTTTCAGGAGCTCCTCCCAGGAAGCTCCTTCTGAATACCCACAGGTCAGCTTCCTGGGAACCTGACCCAGGATAGAGTAACCATTTTCCCCTGTGCTGTGGTTTCCTCCAGCTTCCTTTTATTTATTGACGTTGTCACATAAATCTGTCCTGATTTTCACTGAAATAGAGACAGCCCTTCTCCATCTAGCCACTCATCTTGAAGCCAATTTTTTCTCCCTGTAATTTCATAGTTGTCCCCGGCTAACAGCCTTGCTCTCCCGTGAACACTTCCATGGACCTCACAAATATGAATATTATAACTAATTCTTGCCTTTAGTCTTTACAGAATCTTAACTTCCCGTTATAAAATCAATTATGTGCAATTGTAGTTAGCTTAGAAAGCAAGATGAAAATTTACCCATAATCCCTCTACTTGGAAATATTTTCGTTTTTCTTACCTTTTATGAACTTTAGTTGAAGTTATACTATACTCTGCCTTTCTCACCTGGCATTGTGTTTTACACATTTCAAGTCATTAAATATTCTAAAGATGGTATTTTAAAGGTGGTTGTATTCCAAGGTTAAAGTTGAGTTCTTATGTAAGAAGTACTTCTCTGATGTCAGGCCTCTGGGTCAGCAACAGTGTTTTGAGTGAACCAGGGCAAGTCCACCCACTTGGAGTAACAGGGCCAGAGGGCAAAATGCTTTCCAGCTAGTGTAGACCCAGGTGTGTCTTTATTGTTTCCTATGTGGACACTTCAAGAAGTCTCTAAGGCTTTTGAGGGTAGAATCTAGAGTCTTTTGCATCCCCTTGAACACCATTTCTCAGAATATACTTTTGGTTCATGATTTTAGATAGCATACAGGTGAACATTATTATTATTCATTTTTGTTCTTTAAAATTTAGGGACTGGTATAAATTATTCAGGCTTCACAAATGCTATTGTTTTGGACAAGTAAAAAGCACTTAAAAAAAAGTGGATAGATATTCAAGATCACCAATGACTAGGGAAATGCAAATGAAAACCATATAAGATACTATTTCATACCCACTAGGATAGCTATTGTGAAAAAAAAGATAAAAGTAGTGCCCAGAAAGCAATAGGGTACAGGAAATTGGAATATTTATGCATTGCTGATGGGCGTGTAAAATGGTGAAGCTATTGTGAGAAACGTAAAGTAGTTCTTTACAAAATTAAAACGGAATTATGATATGATCCAGCAATTCCACTTGTGAAACCAAAGAACTGAAAGCAGGGACTGGAGGATATATTTATACACCAATGTTCACATCACATTATTCATAATAGCCAAAAGGTGGAAACCAAATGCCATTAATGGATGGATAACCAAATGTGGTATATACATATAATGGAATATTATTTGGCCTTTAAAAAAAGATGAAGTTCTGACACATGGGTGAACCTTGGAGACAGTATACTAAGTGAAACATGCCAGTCACAAAAAGATGTGTATCACTACTTATGTGAGGTGTCTAGAATAAACTCATGGGCACAAAATAGACTAGTGGCTGCCAGGGGCTGTGGGGAGGAAAACTGAGTTGTTATTGAGTTTCTGTTTGAAAGGATGAAAATGTTGTGGACATGGATGATGGTGATGGTCGCCCAATAGTGTGAATGTACTTAATGTCACTGAACTTTACACTTAAAAAATGGTTGAAATGATAATGACTGAATATAAATTACAATTTAAAGCACAGGTGATGTGGCCCAAATAAGGTGGAATGTGAATTGTCCAGGTTTGGAGAACACAGTCCCAACAGTGTTCACATTACGCTTAGGGATCACAGCAGATTCATGAAATGAGACAAAGCCTTATTTCAATACTTTAAGGTCTTTTTTTAAAAAAATTCATTTCTGGGCTAAAAATGTTTTAAAGCACTTTGTGGTAAATAGGAAGGTAGAGAAGAACGGTGACATTTGTTGAGGAATTTGTTGTGCTAGAGTTTTAGTTGGTTCACTTCATTCTAACACGTGGTGTAGTGACCAACATGGTTCAGACTAAGAAACTGGCCCCTGTTGCCAGTAAGTGGCTAGACCAGCCCTCCCCACTGGGCAGCCCTCTCTCCAGCTCTGAGCTCTCTTGGTGGTATCTCTCACTGCTTCCTTGCTTATCCCATTTCACCTTCTGTCACTGGACATTGCAAAAAACAAGAAAATTCCACTCTTCTGGAATTTTGCATCTGTAGGGCATTCATTTGGAAAACCACAAATTATGGATCCAACAGTATGTAAATAATGGAAACAGATCTTGTCCCTCACAGCAGAGCACACACACCAAAGCCGCAAACAAAACTGGGCACCACCTTGAGCTCTTGGCCTTTCCATTTCCCTTATCTTTAAGCCGGTTGTAGTCATCACGGTCCATCTGAAAACAAAAATAATACACCCTCAGTGTGGAAAACAGAGAAGTGAGAGGAAAAATGCTACCAGCTAGAAATAACCACAGTTCACACATTGGTCAATGTACTTCCCACTTTTAATAAACAGAACAGATACATATTTTTAAAATTGGCTTTACAATATATGGTTTTATCACTGGCTTACAACTAAACATACTTTGAACATTTTCTTTTACCACCATTGAAATAATTGCATAGTATAGAGAAATCATAATGTATTAAGCAATCTTTATATATCAGGGGAATTTAGATAGTTTTTTTAAAGGAGACTTTATTCTTTCCCCCTGGGCTTCCCTAGTGGCTCAGAGGTTAAAGTGTCTGCCTGGAATNTTTGAACATTTTCTTTTACCACCATTGAAATAATTGCATAGTATAGAGAAATCATAATGTATTAAGCAATCTTTATATATCAGGGGAATTTAGATAGTTTTTTTAAAGGAGACTTTATTCTTTCCCCCTGGGCTTCCCTAGTGGCTCAGAGGTTAAAGTGTCTGCCTGGAATGCGGGAGACCCAGGTTCGATCCCTGGGTCGGGAAGGTCCCCTGGAGAAGGAAATGGCAACCCACTCCAAGACTCTTGGCTGCAGAATCCCCTGGAGGGAGGAGCCTGGTAGGCTACAGTCCATGGGGTCGCAAAATGTCGGACACGCCTGAGCGACTTCACTTTCACTTTTATTCTTTTTACAGCTCCTTCAGAAAACAGGTGCCCTTGTCTCATACAGCTTCCTATAGATGATAGAAACTTGCCCTTCAACTTAGCCTTTTAACTTGCTTCTCTGTAGCCATCGGATCAACCAAGACATTCATTTTATTTTCTCAAATCTCTCCCATTTGCTCCCACTTTTCTACCTAGTCACCCAGGATATATGCACACCTCCCTCACTCTAGCACCCTGTCTCTCACCGTGGATATCTGCCCGCTTCTTCCCCTCTGCTCCCCCTTACAGGTCCTTCCTTTCCAAGATACTATCTTAACTGATGTCAGTCAACTCCATTCAAAGCTTTATGCTCAGTTCCACATTGAGAGTAACCTTTAATAATCTGAATATAGAATTCAACTGTTTAAATGAAATTATTTGTAAGCCCTTGGCAGTTACATGTTTCAGAAACACAGGAGTTGGGCACAAGATATGGCTTACTCTTTTTTTTTTTTTAATTAGTTTTTTGGAGAGAGCAGGGCAGAGGAAAGTAACTGGCGCTTCAGGGAAATCTTTTTAGGGACCACAGGGAAATCTATTCACTATTTCAAGGCAACTAACAAATTATCATCTCTCATTTGGGACATTAGAGAGACAGCCTTTACAGGTCATGAAATCTGCATGACAAATGTTGAAAACAAATGTGGGTTAATAATAACTTTGTATAGCAAGGCAGATGCCAGGTAGCATAAGAGCACATGCAGACAGCGTTAATTCTGGAGTCCTGGAAGCTGTGAGGTGCTCATCCATCACATGGCCGTCTGGAAGATAGAGACACTTGGTCATTAAAGAAGATCCCTCTGGCGCTTTATCCTGTTGCCCACATGGGTGACTCATCTACATGAGCCCCAAAGCAGTTAGGGTCCAAGACTGAGTACAATGTGTTTATGGGATCAACAGGACCTACCAATTACGTGCAGTCAGACTCCCCTGAAAAAATGTTTTGACAGAAGATGCCACAGGCCCACTGTTAACTTGGTCTTCCTCAGACCTGGTAATCTAACCCTGCCGGTGAAGCCTATAATTGCTGGCATGTGGCAGAACTTGGTTGGGGTCTGATGATAAGGAGACAGCGTATTTCAGGTCCTAAGTTCTGGGGAGAAAATATGGTCCCTACCTATCCAACCATTCCACCCACACCTCCCAATCACCTACCCTGGGTCTGATGTGTATGTGTATTTGTGTGTTCGTTATTCAGTCATGTTCAGCTTTTTGCAATCCCATGGACTGTTGCCTGTCAGACTCCTCTGTCCATGGACTTCTCCAGGAAATCTTCCCAACCCAGGAATCAAACCCAGATCTCCAGCATTGCAGGCAGATTCTTTACCGTGTGAGCCACGAGGAAAGCCTACTTGGATCTGATACCCAACGCAAATAGACAAGACAATCCCTGCCTGAATCGGTGTCCCATCTTGTACTCAATGAAGCATTTGTTTTCATTTTCAATTTGTTGAATATGTTCAATTTCTAACATTTGCAGGGGCAGGACTAGGAGAGGCCTCTGAAATCTGGCTCAGGTTGGGGTAGGGAGCAAACCCTCTCCTCTGGTTCTCCTTTATGTCCCTGCCCTTCCTGTCATTGTTTTCCTCAAATCAGTAAAAATCAAGAAGGTGAAAGGGTTCTGAGACCAATCACCAGGGAGTGCTGCACAGGGACCTTTTAGGATCCATGAAGAAGCTCCTATGAAAGGAGAAGGGGGCTCAGATCCTCCCATGGAATTTAAGTACAATACTTGAAGTTGGGTTTTCCCAACCCCACTCTAGGCTTCCCTTGTGGCTCAGCTGGTAAAGAATCCACCTGCAATGCAGGATACATGGGTTCGATCCCTGGGTTGGGAAGATCCCCTGGAGAAGGGAAAGGCTACCCACTCCAGTATCCTGGCCTGGAAAATTCCATGGACTGTATAGTCCATGGGGTTGCAAAGAGTCCACACGACTGAGTGACTTTCACTTGCAAATTAATTAGCAGACGGCTGCCTTCACTTTCAGTCCCACTCTGGGGTGGGCACTAACTGAGCTGCCCCCCTGGAGTCTGTCTGGGTTTCCCTGCTCAAATAAAGGAACACCAGAGAGCATCTCTTGGTATTTAAGGGGCCAAGACTTTTCTTGTTTATTTTCCTCTACAGAGTTTCACATCCTATAAAGTGTCAGGTAGACTCAAAGTAATTCTCCACCTGAAAGGTGGCACAACTAGCCACATACTGAGGAAGTAAATATCAAAGGTGCCAGGATGAACATCCAATCTGGAGTCCTCGATGCTTTTACAAGCAGACCTTTGACTGACAGCTTACAAGCAGACCTTTGACAGCTTTCAGCAAGCCATGTGGTAAGAGGAAAGACCCTAGTAACTAAGTGTCCACAGGCCACTAACTAACCTGCAAGGGCAAAAGAAGGGACCCTCTGCTTACCACAACCAGGTAGGAATGACTGAGGAAAGCAGCGAAGCTGGCCATGCCAGCATTTACACATGGAACACTTCCTGGGCAGCCAGGTGTCATGGGGCACAGACCCACAGTTCCTGAGGATGAATGGACATGCAGATTTTAAATCCCCACTTCTCCTCCCCTCTCCGCCCCCAGCCCCCTTTTCAAGGACTTACTCTTTGCGAGAGTCATGCTCACAGTTGCGTCCATAGAAAGAGGGAGGGCAGGCACAAAAGGACCCCAGCATGCAGGTTCCCCCATTCAAACAGCAGGTTCTGTTCAGCTCCTTACCTGAAATGTAAGAAGAGGTGGCCGAGAAGGGTAGAGAGGCTGAAAAGTGAGTTCTCTTAAAAGGTTAATATGGCGGCAAGGACTTAATCTCCCCAAAGTGTTTGCAGATGTCTAAACATTGTAAATCTCACTGAATAAGACTCTGCTTTTTAGTGTTCCTTTGGCTACCTGTGCTTCTGAGCAGAGAAATCTTTTTTCATGCCCAAGCCAGTGGTGGTACCTGGAATCCCCAGCGTTGTGGGATCAGGTGAGGGAAACTTGTGTTCTTCGAGAGAAACTGTGTTCTGTGGTTGGGTGGAGGGCAGTGTGAAGTGCATGCCTGTATTGTCCCCAGAATCAAACCCAGCGCCAGAATCAGATGCTCACTGTTTTAGGCGAAAGTGTCAAAAAGATACTCAGAAAACACATAAAGGACCACGATAAAGATACCACACTGTACATCTAAGGCAGGTACGTCTTACTCTTTTGGATTCCCATGGATGCTACAAACTGGGAAGGCTGGTGACGAATTGCAGGCTCCTCTTGGGACCAAAGGCCATCATCTCTGAAGGCCAGCTTTCCCTGTGATGGACGGGCAAGTTCAAGGCCACCCAATCCTGAATGACAAAATTAACTCCTTGAGTCTATGTTCCAGGCCACTTGAAAATTGCCAGTGATCAAAAGAACAAAGTCTCTTACCAGCAACTAATCCCAGTTCAAGTGCTCTGGAAAAGGCCATGATCAAAATCACACTAGGAAGAGGAAATCAGACCTCCATTAGCAAAACAAAGCAAATAAAACCCCTTTGAGTTAACACCACAGGCCACTAGGGAGAGAAATCCTAGAGCACCACTTTCCTCCCCACCTCCCCCAACCTTTCTTTTTAAATGATTAATTTATGTAACAACCCAGAGAAAGATGATGAGAATAAAGGCCAACTAATTCCCAGCTCTTTCCAATACGTCTCCTCAGATGCCTATAATTTTAAGTGTCTTCTGCCTTCTATATCACATGTTTTTCTCCTGCACCTAGTTTTCATAGTAATTTTAAATGGCTGGATGACATTCAATGTCATTGACGAATCACATTTCACAAACTATTTCACTTACACCAGTCATTTAAAAGATGCTCAAGGTTAAAAACCATTTCCCATTATTTTTAACAGTTTCCAAATATTGAAAACCTGTCTTTAACTTCAACCTTCTCAGAAGTATATTTTAAATTTCGTTGTAATATTGACCTGTTCTTACAAAAGAGGAGGAAACCACTAGTCATGTCATAGACAGAGCCAGCAATCTGACTGAAGATGTTAAAAGCCAATAACAAAGGCAGATGCAACTTGAAGCTCCAGGTCTTTTGAAAAAACATTAGCACTGCTGGCAGCTCTTTAAAGTTTGAATGAGATGAAACAGAACAACGCAGAAGTACAGAACACGTTTCCTAAGCTGGCAAACTCTAGTAATAAAAAGTTCACACTCAAGATCGGTTCATACCTGTAAGAGAAGCGCTCCATCTTCCTCTGGTCTGTGGCCCCTAACAATTTAGAAGAAAAAAAATATTAACCCGGCTTTAATTCGCAGTCATTGCCAAAACACCCAAAGGAAAATGTTAATTTCTTGATGTGAAAAAGAATATTTTAAAAGAAAAATATCCCAGGTGAGAAATATGCTTTCCCCCAAAGTTCTTAGAAGCAGAAGTCGGGCCGTCTGGCGAAACTAGCGGACCCCTCACGGGTCTGTCCTAACAATTGCTTGGACTATAACCTTCAGTGAGATTCGCCTTCCTCAGTCGCGAGCCCAGGGTTTGTGGGGACAACCCTCCGGTGGGCGGGGAGGCGGCAGCCCGTTCGCATTACAATGCTTAAACACTCCGGGTTGGAGGTGAAAGGCTGCGAGGCGGCCAAACAAAGAGAGAATGGAAAAGGCCATTCTTGTAAAACTGTTGCTAATTAGCCCTAATGTCTATATCATTAGTTTCAGGTTAAAAATATCAGATTTGCTGTTTTAAAAAAAAAAGGGCAAACCAATTACTGTATCGACGTGGTGGAAAAGTATTGCTTTAATCAGGAAAACCGAAACACCAAGTTTGAGTCTCCCAAGGAGTTGATGTTTTTTAAGTTTTATTTCCCGAAATTTGCTTTCATTTTTGGTTTTCCCAGGAAAGGTGTGTTGAGCCCATGCTCGAGAAGGGTGTGTCTCCGTGAGTGGGAGGGAAAGGTGAGGACTCAGGGAAAGTTAGGGTTAGGACAAAAGTTCAGGGTCAGGAAGGGGTTCCTGCCCCCGCTGGAGTGAATGGGTGTAAATTCCAGGCGCACCTGAATTGCAAGCGAGGCTGGAAGGAAGCACAGCTGGCGCCAGGCGGGTTGGGTGGGCTAGGGGAGGCAGGCAGCGAGGTGGAGTGTCCGGCCGGCCAGGGGCCTGCGCCTTCCTGGTGGACTGCAGGCCGGGGCGCAGCCGCTAGCGGTCTGCCCACGGGGTGCCAGGCCTGCTCCAGGAAAAGGATGTAGAAACGCGGCCGTCTAGCCTGGGAGGCCATTTCAGCTTTGCCACTGGGTTTCATTGCATTTTAACAGTCTCCCAGGGCTCAATGTGCAGTCTCTTCCCTCCCCTTAGTGTGCCCTGCCCTCCCTCCCCACCACTACACCGGAATTAACCCGATTTAGCTGTGTCCTGTGAATCTGAGTGAACTCCAGGAGTTGGTGATGGACAGGCCTGGCGTGCTGCGATTCATAGGGTCGCAAAAAGTCGGACATGACTGAGCGACTGAACTGAACTGAACTGTATTACCCTAAAAGGATTTATTTGGTAATTTCAGTAAGCTCCAGACTCTGCTGCTGGAGAGGCCTGTCCCTGAGCCCCAAGGCCTCTTGAAACAGAACAGGACTCTTTGGGGCCCTCCCAGGTATAAAAAGTCCCTCCTGTCCCTTGTCTCCTGTTAGTCACACAGGAGCAGGCTCAAGCAGTTAATGATTAGGACAACAGAGTTACAGAATCTTTAGTTCCTCCCTGAAGGAGGCAGATAAGTGTCTGATGCACATTCCTGAGCTGTACTGCAGATACCATAATTGCCACCAAAGGGAAAAGGCTAACTGCACGGTGACCACACTATAGCCGTCACATAAGTTGCTCCATCTTGAGCAGCACTGATTCTCTGAAAGTGAAAGTGGCTCAGTCGTGTCAGACTCTTTGTGACCCTATAGTCTATACAGTCCATGGAATTCTGCAGGCCAGAATACTGGAGTGAGTACCAGTACCCTTCTCCAGGGGATCTCCCCAACCCAGGGATTGAACCCAGGTCACCCACATTGCAGGTAGATTCTTTACCAGCAGAGCTACCAGGGAAGCCCTATGTCTGGCCAGCACAATTCTAAGAATTGGCCTCAAGAGAATGGGGGAAAAAACTGACCCTGGAGCTGAAGATGAACTGGGCTTGACACAGCCTGCTACTTGGCTCCAACAGACCTTAGCCCACAATACTTCCCTGTTTCAAAGTGGATGAGGGTTTACTAACCTACTTTCTTGAATTTCCTCTGGGAGGGGGTCAGTGCTTGAAGGAACCCTTAAATTGGAATTGTATCTTCTAGTCAAGGGGATCATAATTGGCATGATGGGTCTTTGCGAAAAGATTACTTAAATGTTAATAATGCATCTTTTGGAGTCTCGGTGGGCATGTGAGGGAAGCAGAGAATATTTCTTATATCATGTCAGGTCCTTCCACTCTAACAATTCTTTGTTGCTCCTGTTCAGCTTGAAATTACAGAAGACTTCTTCACCCTTTTTCCCTAGACATGGAAGGAAACTCTGACAGTGGAGGCTGTCACTGAGGAAGTAAGACTCTAACTAGGGACTGTCAGCAACTCAGCATTCCAAGTCTACTTCCTTTTTCTTTCTTTCTTTTCTTGGGCTGCACTGAGTAGCTTTGGGGCCTTAGTTCCTGATCAGAGATCAATCTGTGCCCCAACAGTAGAAGTGTGAAGTTCTAACCACTGAACCATCAGGGAACTCCTCCAAATCTATTTCTTCATTTTTTACTATGCCTGACTTCTACCATTAGCTTGGCTCAGCTTGCTACCGATGGAGAAAGCTGTTGATGCATATCAAGATTGAAGATTAGTTTTCCTATAGGTCTCACTTCTGTTCCCTACTCTCCAGTACTGGCTGACCAAAGATTTGTTCCAGCCGCAAGCAAGACCTGATGGCTACTTGGAACCTTGCGATGGGATCAGTCATCTCTGGATATAAAAGACTGCCCCTTCCCCTGCACATAGCCCCTTCCTCTTTTCCTTGGGTAATCTCTGAGCAAACCTGGGGATTTGGTTCTTTGTACACGAGTCTCTGTCTCTCCAGGGTTGCTGGCTTCCTTAATAAGGTTATCTTTCCTTTTACCTAACACTTGTCTCTCAGTATCGGACTCTAGAGCAAAGAGCTGCTGAGAGTGGGTTTGGTAACACTTTCACCTAATACCTGAGTGTTCCAGATAATTTAATTTGTTATTAAATACATCCTAAGTCATGAGTGAAAGTGAAAGTGTTAATCGCCCATTTGTGTCTGACTTTTTGCGACCCCATGGACTGGAGCCTGCCAGGCTCCTCGGTCCACGGAATTTCCCAGGCAAGAATACTGGAGTGGGTAACCATTCCCTTCTCCAGGAAATCTTCCTGACCCAGGGATTAAGCCTGAGTCCTCTGCATTGCAGGCAGATTCTTTACTGTCTGAGCCACCAGGGAAGCCCCTAAAGTCATGAGTAGCTTTTAAAAAACATCCATACCTAATTTCTAAAGTAAAAGCCCTGCGTTTACCTAATATTGCCAGGCACACAAATGTGAAACTTTTATATAGTACTAAAATGGCCGAACTCATCTGAGGACTTAATGAAATTCAGGTTCTTTATGTCTTGGTGCAGAAGGAATTCAGTAAGAGGCAAAGTGATGGGTAAGAAGTATAGATTTATTAATATACTTTGTAATGAAGTTGCAGGATAATGGAGCCCGAAAGGATGGTCATGCCCCAGGTCTCAGGTGAGTTCCTGGGATGGGCCACCAAGTGAAAGTGCTTGGCTTTGAGTAGGAAAGAATTCAAGAGTGAGCCATAGTAAAGTGAAAGCAGAAATACATATTCCACAGGCAGAATGCAGTCCATCTCAGAAGGCAAGAACGGCACCGAATTGTTGGGCTGGTTAGTGGGAGGGTTATTTTATCCATTTTGAGGAATTAGACCACTGCCTCCTTTTTGGCTTTCCCTCTCAGAACAGTCACGGTGCTGCTGGATGTGTCATTTGCATATGCTAATGTATTTCAATGAGCTCATAATGAGGCTGCTGCTGCTGCTAAGTCGCTTCAGTAGTGTCCGACTCTGTGGGACCCCAAAGATGGCAGCCAACCAGGCTTCCCTGTCCCTCAGATTCTCCAGGCAAGAATACTGGAGTGGGTTGCCATTTCCTT
>SJYA01002755.1:632063-678172 GCA_006410615.1 Neotragus moschatus
ATACCTAATTTCTAAAGTAAAAGCCCTGCGTTTACCTAATATTGCCAGGCACACAAATGTGAAACTTTTATATAGTACTAAAATGGCCGAACTCATCTGAGGACTTAATGAAATTCAGGTTCTTTATGTCTTGGTGCAGAAGGAATTCAGTAAGAGGCAAAGTGATGGGTAAGAAGTATAGATTTATTAATATACTTTGTAATGAAGTTGCAGGATAATGGAGCCCGAAAGGATGGTCATGCCCCAGGTCTCAGGTGAGTTCCTGGGATGGGCCACCAAGTGAAAGTGCTTGGCTTTGAGTAGGAAAGAATTCAAGAGTGAGCCATAGTAAAGTGAAAGCAGAAATACATATTCCACAGGCAGAATGCAGTCCATCTCAGAAGGCAAGAACGGCACCGAATTGTTGGGCTGGTTAGTGGGAGGGTTATTTTATCCATTTTGAGGAATTAGACCACTGCCTCCTTTTTGGCTTTCCCTCTCAGAACAGTCACGGTGCTGCTGGATGTGTCATTTGCATATGCTAATGTATTTCAATGAGCTCATAATGAGGCTGCTGCTGCTGCTAAGTCGCTTCAGTAGTGTCCGACTCTGTGGGACCCCAAAGATGGCAGCCAACCAGGCTTCCCTGTCCCTCAGATTCTCCAGGCAAGAATACTGGAGTGGGTTGCCATTTCCTTCTCCAATGCATGAAAATGAAAAGTGAAAGGGAAGTCACTCAGTCGTGTCTGGCTCTTTGCGACCCCATGGACTGCAGCCCACCAGGCTCCTCTGTCCATGGGATTTTCCAGGCAAGAGTACTGGGGTGGGGTGCCATCGCATAATGAGGCTACTGGAAGTCCAATCTTCCACCATCTTGGGCCTAGTCAGCTCTAGGCAGTTTCTGTTGTCTGCAGTTTTTGTCAATGGCTGTGTCATTCTTTAAGGACTGTGCTCTGCCCCCTTCCCACGGCAGAACAAATCACAGCATCTGAGACCATTTCAGCATCTCTGTCTACCTGTGTGAACGTGACAAGTCCACAGGTGCTAAAGAAGAGTGGTTATTTGCTTTTACACCAGTGGTTTAATTCTTGGGGGAATTAAATTTTAAGTGATTTTTATTGGCAGGTAGGTCCCCATCAGAGCAATGGTGGAATGGGATGCAGCCTGTTTACTTAAAGCTGGTAGTTACTCCACAGTGGCTGACTAATTCCTGCTGTGTTTCAGCTCCCTGTGTGGCCTTCCAACTTGTTTCATGTGTCACTCTGAGATTCCAAGGGAATGAGGAACTTGGCCTGAAGCTCTAGAAGCTGGATGCGGAGGAGGGCAGTGCAGAAGAGAAGGCTAATCATCTAACTCAGGAGCTGCACGGAGGCTTAAAGAAAGAACAGTACATTCTTAGCGCATCTTGTGCTTCACAGTCTCCAACAAGCCAATGTGCTAAGCAGATAGCATTGGCAACGTTAGTCTCAGTTTTTGGATGAAACAATGACTCCCATCTGTGGACTTACAGGTCTTTCCCACAGAGGCTGGGCAGGTCTGTGGCAGAACTGGCAGAGGGACACCACCCCTGCCCTGACACTTCCTTGTTTAAAGGGGCTCTTGTGGAACTTTTGGGACTTGGAATAGAACCCCTGGAAATCACCTCCTCATTTTCAGGAGAGAATCAAGGCCTTGAGTCTGGTGACATTTGCATGACTGGTGTGAGTTCAGCCTGCAGCCCACACAGGGTCTCTGCATACCCCAAAACTGGAGCTCACTGAAAAGATCTCTGTTCCCCACAGGGACAGAGGGCAGAGAAAGTCTAGTGTATGCAGTAGACAGAATCTGGGCTAAGTTTTAAGATAGGAAGAGGATAAGGGAGGGGGAGGGCTGAAGTGTTTGTGTGGCTAGATATTTGGTATTGGGCTGGGGACCCATAGGCTGTTCATTCAAAAAGTATTTAATGAGGCTACTGTGTTGCTGGTCAAGGGCTGGGTTCTGGGGACACAGTGATGAGAGGTGACCCCACCGCTCAGTGGGGGAGAAAGGACAGTCATGATTGTAATTGTGCTGCTGTCTCTGGGTGGGAAATTGATTGACATCTCTGAGACAGTCACTGGACACCTCTGCTCGGTCACTGCTGAAATTGACAGAGACCACCCAGCCTCTGGCCAGTAATTACTGTGTTAGAGACCCATGGAGGGTCTGGGGTTAGGAGACCCTGGAATGGGGGGTTCCTAGTCACTGGCAGCCCACATTCTCTGTCAGAGCCAGATGGTCTTGGTCTCAGAATGGTTCACTACTGCCCTCTTGTCGTCAACCCAAGTCATTGAGCCAGTGCACAAGGTGCCCAAACAAACCTAAACGTGTATTGGGCACGTGAACTTGGGTTCGACAACACTCTGAGTTGTCTTGCATTAAAAACTGGGGCAAAAGAGAGTTGTGTATGTTTAAAATATACAAATAAGAATTTGACTTAAACCAATCAACCAACCAAGAATAGTCAAAGCAAAATAATAATAATAATAAAATAGTAATAATCCCAACCGAGATTTCCAGTGTCTGTCTCAATTTCAAGGAAGAAAACACCTTTGGAGGTAGGATAAATTTTTAGCTTTGAAAAGTCAATTCACCGTTTCAGTGGTTGAGACCATTTAGAATGAAACCTCAACTGAAGTGAAGTTGCTCAGTCGTGTCCAACTCTTTGCGACCCCATGGACTGTAGCCTGCCAGACTCCTCTGTCCTCGGGATTCTCCAGGCAGGAATCCTGGAGTGGGTTGCCATTTCCTTCTCCAAGAGATCTTCCCAACCCAGGGATCGAATCCGGGTCTCCCGTATTGCAGGCAGACGCTTTACCATCTGAGCTGCCAGGGAAGCTCAAATAGTTAATAAAAAGAATAGCCACTTCTGCAGCACGATGATGAGGTTTAAGGTCAAAGTCTACTTTTTCACAGGCCTCCTAGGGACAGTTGTGTGGCCCCTCGGTCATTGTCTCCTCAGGCTGGAAGAACAATGAGCCAGGCTGGGGAACTTCAGCGGAGGAATGTAGATGCTACCAAGCTCAGCACCCAGCGGCTTCTGGTAAAACCCAAGTGACACTCTGGCAGAAGTGGAGCCGTTACCCATTCATCAACAAGTGAATGGCTTTCTCTTTTCACCAGTTGACTTAGCAAATAGCCACTGGAAACCTCTTCTGTATTTGCACAGACCTCTGTGTGGGGTTTCGGAGAATAGGTTCTTGCTCTCAAAACTCTGCAGTCTCGGAAGGGAAGACTGTTCAAACGAGCCAATTTAATGCTATACTATTATAGAAATTGAGTAAGAGGGACAGAGAAGGCCTTAGGAGGAGACTCCTTGTGTGTGTGTGTGTTTGTGTGTGTGTGTGTGTGTGTGTATGTACGTGTGCGGGGTGGAGGGTATATCATATCAATTTCTATATAGACATCTCATCAAGAAAGACTTGCTGTGTTTCTACATTTACAGTGAGCTCCCTTGAATGTATATCCTGGTGACTTTTGGGGAATATGTCTAGCCAGTAAACTTCTAGCACTGGAATTGTCTGGTTAAAGGGAGAACATTTCCAAATTTATTTTCCAAGCAGTTGCGCTGGTTTCCTCTCTCTCCCTTTTCTTCCCTTCCCCACACACCCCAGGTCCTTAAGAGCTGGCTGCAACAAGCATCTTGTGCAAGGGTGCTAAGTCGCTTCAGTCGTGGCCGACTCTCTGCGGCCCAATGGACCATAGCCTACCAGGCCCCTCTGTCCACGGGATTCTCCAGGCAGGACCACTGGAGTGGATTGCCATGCACTCCTCCAGGGGATCTTCCTGACCCA
The DNA here is from genome assembly GCA_006410615.1 of Neotragus moschatus. Taxonomy (NCBI): domain Eukaryota; kingdom Metazoa; phylum Chordata; class Mammalia; order Artiodactyla; family Bovidae; genus Neotragus; species Neotragus moschatus. The sequence continues at coordinate 635,855 of SJYA01002755.1, forward strand.
GGGATTGAACCCAGGTCTCTTACATGTCCTGCACTGACAGGTGAGTACTTAACTGCTAGCGCCACCTGGCTCGCAGGGTCTGCTTCCTGACTGAGGCTCAAACCCACACCCCCTGCAGCAGAAGCACAGTATCTTAACCCCTGGACCGCCAGGGAAATCCCACAAGAAGCATCTTAATTTCTGCTGAATCTGTTTGTGAGAATAGTATCCCCTTGTTGTTTGGATTTGCATTGTTGTTTACTGGATGCTTGTATTTCTTTTCCTATGAACTGGCAGGTGGTGCTGAGAGGGCATCTGAGTTGGAGTTTCCCTCATTTTGTGAACCCTGTTGTTTAACTACCAGTTTCCTTGTCTTTCACCAGCCCCTCTCCTTATGCCTCATCCCCCACACCAGGGGATCCAAAAACCTGGTCTTCTGGAAATCTCACTTCTGCAACCTCTAGACCAGTGTCTGTCTGTCTGTGCTGGTTTCCTTTTGGCTAAGTCTTATTCTGTCTGCCGCATCTGTGGCTGACACGTTACCTTTCAGCCTTACTTTCTAAATGAGAAGGTGGGGTGGGCGTGGACTAGGTCTTTGAGAAGCTCCAAAGGAAAACAACTTGCGCCCCCTAGCCTGAGCTAGGAAATACAACATAAAAAAATACAAAAAAATACAACAAAAAAGACTCCCTGCCGACAACAGTGAAGGAAAAAACAAGTGAATCTTAAGTACTCTGAGCAGTGCTGAATTCTGGGCAACTTATTCAAGAGAGGTCACAATGTACAAGACAAAACAGTCTTGATGCAGTTGCCAGAAACCATGTTAGGGCAGGGAGAATTCTGATTTCGACTTCTAAACATGGCTATGGTTTAGAATTCTCACCAATATTTTTCTCTCGTCAATCAAATTAGTCAAATAGTTACTCTGCTGAGCACACTAGAGGAGACAGGATCTCCTAGATTGGACTCCTGTTCCTTTCCCACTTCCCCCAGAAAAGATGAGCCCACTAATGTATTCCAAGTACCATTTTAGTGTTATCAAAAAAACTGCTGATGGGGAAGGAGCCGTCATTTCCTGATGGCCCCCTGACCAGGTCGAGGTCAGTGGCCCCGGACAGACAGACAGATAGATGGGCAGACAGACTCTTTGAAGGGACTTGGGAAGGTGAGCTGGGGTCCCACTTGGTTTCACAAGACTTGGAGGATCTCATTTTAAAGTGCTTCTTAAGTGGATTTTGTATCAGATTGCATTCAGACATCCTTCATAGCTCTTAATGGTTTTGAAATGGATGAAATGCAAGTGGAGGGACGGAGGGAGGCCAAAGTGCAAAACCCAGGCTGTATCAGAGACGGGTTAAAGTGCTCCAGGGAGAAGATTTCCTGTATGCAAATGACCCTGGGCACTTTGAGTTGCTCCCCACTCTGGAAACTCAGTTGATCCAGGATAGATATCTGAAGTACGGGAACTGTGAATAAATGATATTCTCTTAAGCCACTTGAATTTGTGAGAATTTGATACAGCAATATAAGATGAATAGGTAAATTTTTTTTTTAATGAAGTATGTTCTACATTGATAAAAGTCCACAAGTAATTAGGGTTACAGGTTAGTGAATTATTCCAAAGTCAGAACCATGGACCCACAACCCAGGTCAAGAAGAAGAATATTACTAGAACCCCAAAAGTCCTTCCTGTTTTTTCACAACCTCCACTCACTCCCTCTTCCTCAGAGCTTTTACTTTTTAAATTTCCAATCCCAAAGGTTGGGTTTCCATGGTTTTGACCTTTTTATAACCATCAGTGTGCATGTACATCTGCTTCTTTTTGCTCTTCTTTGGTGAGAGTAATCCATATTGTTTGTAGAAGCTTGTTCATATTCAGTGGCTATATAGTATTCCATTGCAGCACCACTAATTGAAAAGATCATTCCTTTAATACTGATCTATCATGTTATTTCATTAGCAATCCGTTGTTCATGTGTTTGTGTGAAGTGGGTTTTTTTTAAATTTTCTAATGCCTTATTCTCTCTTCTTATACCAATATCATTCTGTCTTTAATACTGTAGCTTTATGCTTTATAACTGAAAAGTCCTTGATATTCAGCATAGTAACTTATTTCCCTTCCACACTTCAGCTTGTAGCAACTATTCTTGACCTTTTACATTTCCAGGTAATTTTTAGNCTTTTCATTATAGGGGACTGGAGTGCAAAAGCAGGAAGTCAAGAAACACCTGGAGTAACAGGCAAATTTCGGTGAGGGGAAGTGGTCACCAAATAGGGTATCCTGTTTCTCATTATCAGGACAATTATTTCTGACATTTGACATCCAGGAATTAAGCATGACAGTTAGTGGTCCTCTTAACTCTGAGGAATTATCATTAAATGGGTTTAAAATAGCTAATTATTGAAGTCGTTTAAAACTGTTTACTCAGATAATTTAAAGTATGTAAATTCCTTAATGCTTTCTTTGGGCTCTAGAAGCTAGAAGCCTCTGGACAACAAATTGTACCCCAATTGGATTGTATTTTGCTCACTGGCAATTAAGTCTGAGGGCCCTGGAAGGATGGACTATATAAGTAGGGAGATTTCGTTTCAGTTGGAAAAGATCCTGGAACATTGCAGGAAAGGATAGACTCATTAGCTATTTAGAAATATAATATGCTGGAGCTATGATGCCTGTCTCAGTCCATTCAGACTGCTATAAAAAAAACAGACTGGGTGGCTTATAAACAAAATAATTTTTTTTGCCCACAGTTCTGGAGTCTGAGATTGCAGTGCCAGCATGGTGGACGGAGGGCCTTTTTCTGGGTTGCACACTTACTGAATCCTCATGTGGTCGAAGGGGCCAGGGAGCTCTGTGGGATCTTTTCTACAAGACCCATGGATCCCTCATGGAGCTCCACCCTCGTGATCTTACCCAACCGTAATTAGCTCCCAAAGACCCCACCTACTAATAATAACATCACTTTGGGGCATTAGGATTTCAGCATATGCATTTTCAGAGCATAGCAGTGCCTTAAAGGTTTTATTTTGGTTTTTGTGACTTGGGACCCTTGTCACACTGAAAAACTGTTTTTCCCTGGAACTTCAGGCTCATGGTGCTTGGTGCAATGCTGTTCACTATCTCTAATGGGGACTACCGAGTTCATCTCAGATGGATAATGCCAAGTTCTTATTTGTTGAGAGAGGAAAAGTAGTGTTTGTATAATGAGATCAGGCATCATGAAAATGTGGCAAGGAGAACAACAATGTGAAATAAAACACATACGATTTCTTTATGTCTGTAAATTATTAAAATGTTATATCTGAGGTAGACTTTCTAAAGCTACTACTTTTTCTCTGCAGTAGCTAGAAAGAACTTGTATACAGTTTCCAGTTACCTCATCTTCTCTTTGCGTCCCCTTGCGGTAAATGCATGTATGGTTGGTATAAATATGTCCTTAATGTACTGGAGCAAAGGCCTCCACCGACCAGATCAGGTAACTCTTTAATAGACAAATTTACTCTCCCGAATCTGGAGACTAGACAGCTTAGAACATTCACACTATCTGTGCCAATCTTAACTTTCCTTATTTAAACTAAAGAAGGTTTGTGCAGTGTGACCCTGTCTTACAGAAGCTGGGCCTGTGGAGAGCGTTAATCTGATCACACACTCCCAGCCCTCCCCATAAGAGAAAAAGTCTTATATTAGCCCCTGAATCTATCCTGCTGTATTGACACCAAAACCTGATCGTAAGGTTGCAGTTGCAGTGTATACCAGGTGCGTAAGTTAGAAGGGCCACTGATTTTCACAACATCATCATTATCTTCTAACACTGAGACCAAAAAAATTGACTCAGAAGTGGCCCTCCCGCCAATATACTGTTTTTGTTTGTTTCCTTTTCTCAGTTATAAAATGGCAAGAAAATTTGTATTTTGAGTGCCTGCTCTGCAAAAGTAAACAATACTTTTGGTTTTCTAAATATTAAAATTCGATTAAGAATGTTAAAGTAATGCTTTAGATCATGCGTGACATGATTTTTGGAATATTAAATATATTTACTTTTGTTCTGGTTTCGGATTTGAAACTGGTCATATGTTTAGTCAATCAAGACAGAAGTGGGATGTGGTGTTTTTTCTATCAATCTGTTATTGCCTAATATTCTTAGTGTGTTCGCTTCTTGCCTGTGAAAGGGATTTAGGCTTTTTAAAAGCACACATACTCTTTAGGAAGCACCATATGTCATAATTAATAAATGCAAACATGAAGCGAAAGATAAATGAGTTCCATGCAGCCTNTTTTTTCTATCAATCTGTTATTGCCTAATATTCTTAGTGTGTTCGCTTCTTGCCTGTGAAAGGGATTTAGGCTTTTTAAAAGCACACATACTCTTTAGGAAGCACCATATGTCATAATTAATAAATGCAAACATGAAGCGAAAGATAAATGAGTTCCATGCAGCCTATGAACAGTCTCCTTGTTGAAGTAATTTACCATGTACATTGAGTTTTGTGTGGATTTCAGTACTTAGCTTGCCTCCCATCAGAGTCTGCCCTTGGGAACTGGACCACTTCAAAGCCATTGCCTGTTACTTCATTCATCATATGATTTCAGAGAGGTTTGCACTCTGTGGGTTTTGGGCCCTGACTCAGTCTGTGTGGAGGAAAACCCCACCCCCACCCCCCTTGCCTATAGTTTCACAAAGGATTAAATAGATAAAAAAATAAGCAAAAAATGCTCTGATCTATGACCAAAATGCTCAAGATAAAAATGAGCAGAGATTTAATCAGAGTGCTTAGGAAACAAACACAGAATTATGTTTCATGCCTTTGCCACCATCATTTATACAAATGTCTTGCATCTTTGTTTTGCTTTTTGTCCTTAAAAGACCCTAATGAACATGCAACCATGCCTGTTGATTTTTTCTGATAACAGGTTGTTTGAAGAACCTCAAGGAACTCAACGTGAGTTTCAACCGTCTGAAGAGCATTCCTCCAGAACTGGGAGACTGTGAAAATCTAGAGAAACTGGATTGTTCTGGAAATCTAGAATTAACCGAACTCCCTTTTGAAGTAAGAAAGAAACATTTTTGCATGGTGATTCACTTTTACTTGGTTTATGACATGGAATGGTCTATAATATGGGGAAGAAATTTTAGAAGATAAAATCCATCTTTACTTAAGTCACATTTTCATGACATTTTAATCACCCTAAACCAGCTAATATAAAGTCTTTAGAAATGTGCTTATACTTGGCTATAACCCAAATTTAATTTCAGAGCTGCTATCAAAAGAAAACTAGGCAAAAATAAGTCCTATTTTCATGCAAGGTATTTTTATTTAATGTCTATTTACTATGTGATGCCTGATGTCCATAATGTAGATCTCAACTTGTGTACCCATAATGGAGAAAAAAATTGGAAACAATTGGAAATAAATAAAGTGATTAAAATTTAAAAAAATTTAAATGCAGATAAGTAAAACAGAGATATGATTTGAGAAGTCCATTAATTTAAAAATATCCATTTGTTTCTTTTTCATCTGTATTCATTGGGGAAATGATTTTAAATTATTTTCTGATAAAACGGAACAGATGAAAGTCAACAGTTTTTGTTGTTAAATAAAACTCAACAAGCTTCTTGTGCTTGAAGAGCAATAAGCATCTCACAAATCCTGCTGCTAATGAATAGGCTAAAAATAGTGTTGCTGGTGAGGCTCTGACAAGGCCCTGGCCACTGACTCTGTCTAGTCCTGGAAGGCATATTCTTCTTTCCTGGAAACTTCTGGGCGAGAGGGAGTGGCTGCTTCCACTCTTAGCACCTGTGTGACCTGGGACATGCCGAGGGATGGTCCTGGTGAGGGGGCACAGCCAGGGCTCGAGATTCTCCCTCAAGCTTCTTGTTCCCAGTCCTGGCATCTTTACAGAGAGGCCCGGTCCTCTGCCAGATGTGCAGGCTGGCAGCAAGCCAACTCACCTTTGACCTCTCTTGCTCCCGTGCCCCATGTCCACTCCATGAGTAAGTCCTGTTGGGCATGCCCTTCCGAATAACAGTGGAGATTTCTGATCTCCACGTTTGCCGTGTATCTTTACCAATTCAAGTGTGAGTCTCCTGAAGATTTGTCAAAACCCATTGAGACAGGCTTCGCTAGGTCACACGACTCTTTGAGCCTTACACTGTCTGTCTGCTATGGCTTTGCACGTGCTGTTCCCTACCTGAGTTTCCTCCCCAACCTTTCCACCTGTCAAGGAACCTCAGGACCCAGTTCAAACACTCCATTCTCTGTGACTCTTTCCGGACCCCTGACTCTCACCTCACCCCTTTCTACGTATTACTGAGTGTTGCAAATTGGAAACTTCTTCACACTAGTTCTTACTACATAAATTTGCCTTGCTCATTTATGAAAATATAAACACCTCAAGGGCAGCCACTATGAGCTATTTGTCTTATCACCCCTAGAAGGTAGCACAATGAACAACGCACAGTAGGTGTTCAGAATATATACTATATTTATCTGTTTTGCCTATGTTCATATAAATGCCTTTGGGAAGAGATGTCAATCTAAAATTAATTGCCACTGTTAAAAACTAAGTGGACACAACATTGTAATAAGTCGATGCTACCGCAGTAAAAATTTTAAAAGATAAATTAAAAAATTAAAAAGTAATTAGAATATTCTGTTATTCCTTCCTAGTTAAGTAATTTGAAGCAAGTTTCATTCGTAGATATCTCAGCAAACAAGTTTGCCAGCGTCCCGATCTGCATCCTGCGGATGTCTAATTTGCAGTGGTTGGATATCAGCAACAATAACCTGAGTGACCTGCCACAAGACATAGACAGGTAGCTACTCGCATTCTGAAGGTGCGGCATGTGAACCAGGCACTGACATTTTAGACACGCCCGACACAGGAGTGTTTTCCAAGATCAACTGATTTCCCAGAGTTTCCTGGTTCTGAGAAATTAGTTTGGTCTTTATAGAATAAGACACTTGTCAGTCTACATCGTACAGATACATGTGCAGCTGGCGCTTAAACAGTGAGGGACCTAATCTGCATAGAATTTCTTGTTGGCCTCTGCACCAAGGGTTCCTCTGCATCTGCACATTCAACCAACCACAGACCCGTGCAATACTGTAATATTTACTGTTGAAAACTATCTCCACATGAGTGGACTCACGCAGTTCAGACCTATGTTGTTCAAGGGTCAACTGTAGGTATATATGTGTATATATATATATATATTAAACACAATGTACATACACATATATGTATATGTGTGTGTGTGTGTGTGTGTGTGTGTGTGTGTATACACACACACACAATTTGAACACATCTTTGTTTTACTTTAGTCCTCAGTAGAATGGAAGTTTAGCTTTCCCTTACTTCCCAGGAGTAGAAAAGTAAATTCATTATGTATGGAAGAGAAACGTATCATTCTATATAGACTATCAGGATAATATTTATCAGTTTCATTTATTGCTTTATTATACATAATGTTTCAAACAAAATTGATATGCTTAGTAAGATTTTCAAATTCTCTCCTTGTAGCTATTTCAGTTTTTAAAAAATAACTATTATACAGAGTCATGTAAGAGAGATTCATTCATTTATTCAATCGGCCAATATTACTAGGCTTCTGTATGGCAGGCCCAGGAAGTGGGCTGAGTTCAAGTGTGAATGAAACAAACTTTCTGGCCTCCTGGGCTCCACAGTGTTCATCATAAAGTAGCTGGGACCTGTTAGGACCCAGGAACTGAAAATTGCTTGGGCCTGAATGCCATCTCATGACCTTTCCCTACTCCTGGGACATATGATGTATATGAATGCTTTCCTGGTTTATGAGACGAAGTGGGAATTGTTTTAGTTTGAAACACAAGGGGAACTTTGTGAAATATTTTGTGGGGTCAGTCAAAATTTTGCAGATGAGTGAAATAAAAACCTAGAGAGGCAGGCATTGAGCTAGAAGGAAATAGAAAACAGAGAATAACATATTTGGACCATATTTTGCTCATTTCCTTCTCACTCTGCAGGTTTATTTATATTTTAAAGTTAAAGTATGATGAGAGAATAGTAACTGTGTTCTCACTAGAGGAAATATTTTACCAAAATTTGTGTATTCTCCCTGCAGCTCTAAGCTCTAATATGATTTCTTTCCCATATCTATCTGTGGGAACAGAGTAGATACTAGATAGAATGGCAGATACACTGATTTTATAAGGTCCATCATGGCCTACTATATACTGTGTAATTTGCTTATCCTGCTGCTATATCTGTATCTTCCATTGCCAATTAATTCAGTAAAAACTTAAAAAACAAAAAACCCAAATCATGTCACCTGGTATGACTTTATTTAAATCGTGTAGCCAGTTTATTCCTATAAGAGTCATATATAAAAAATAAACCAAGTAGGGATTTCCTACTAGAATTTATCTGTAATTCACTTTTCTTGGCTGTGAGGCTAAGTCCTTGAGTTCTAATCCCTTTCATGTCTTCTTAGGCTAGAAGGACTGAAGACCTTTCTCCTGTACAAGAACAAGCTCACCTACCTTCCCTATGCCTTGCTTAACCTAAAGAAGCTCACCTTGTTAGTCGTCAGCGGGGACCACTTGGTGGAGCTCCCAACAGCCCTCTGTGACTCCTCCACACCTTTAAAGTGAGTAGACAGCCCAGTAGAGACCCATTCAGACACAGGTAAGAGCGAGGAGCCCCTGGAGCCTGGGCCTCCGTCTCAGGAACCATGTTCAATGGTTCTCCTACTCTGAAAACAAGAAATTCTGGTGCTTTCATATGGAATTTTGAAGTCTTTGGCCAATGGCATGGGGCGGGATAGCTCAAAGGATTTCTGGATAAATGCTACCTGCTGGCTGAAGGCACAGAGGGATATGTGCCCAGGGCACAAATACACACACACACATAGATAAATACATATAAAATCATAAGCAACGTATAAAAAGGAATCTGGATTAAGCCACAAATTAAATATAGGAAGGAGGCTATAAAATGAATGAGAATTGCCAGGCTAATGATAAAAATGACAGATACATGATGATGTATTTAACACCTGTCTATCTTGAGACCCCATTAAAATGAGGGGAAAAAATGTATAGACCCACAATGATGAAAGAAGCGGCTAAGGCCCTCACAGAATGAGAGGTCCCAATACATTTCTGGGAGATAACTCAGCAGAGGCACACTGGTGACTGATGGAAATGGGATGAAATAGGCTGAAGCTCAGAGGGTAAACCGAGAGATGAGCCATATCCTGGAGGACTCCAGAGATGCGTGGTAGTCGGATTTCAGGTATGGAAGGTATAGGCTGAGTCATGGTGCTAAAAACAGAAGGAGCAAGAGGAAAGCTTCATACAAACGGGTGATTCTTCCAGATCTCTTCCTTGATTTCACTGGGCAGATCACTCAGCACCAAGAGTCTACCCCACTGATCGAAAGTGTGAGGTTTGCTTTAGGGAGGCCCTGAGGGAATGACCCTGGACTTTTGTGTTTGGAGATTCCCCAGGGGACTGATTTGCTCCCTGAGTGGTCAGCCACAGCGGGGCTGTCCACTGGGCAAACACTGTCTGCATATAAAGATACCCAGACAAGATTTTGCTGTCTCATTTTCAAAATACAAAGGTGTCTGTAAAACTTACCAGATAATTGTCACAAACATATAAATATTGTAAACTGGTTTTCAATTCTAGAACCAAACTGCAAAAAAGATAGAAAAGTTAAATGTGGTGACAGATCAGAACGTGGATGGTGTTGACATTAACAATGTAAAACTACACGATGTCTTTTACATGCTTTGAAATGCTTCAAAAGATCAGGTGGCTTGATGGGTGGCTAGAGGAGTGGGTTGATCGGTGGATGGGTATGTGATAAAGCAAGTACAGTAAAATGTTAAATGTGGAACCTAGGAGTGGGTCCAGGGGTGGTCATTGTAACATTTTCAACTTTGCCGAATGTTTGAAAAAGTTGCAAAATATTGAAAAAAATAAAAGTATAGATAAAAATTGGGGATATAGAGGGAGTTGAATATAAGGGGAAGAATACCTTCACCTGATTGAACAACATTAAAGTATTTTTCCATGGTAAAAGATAATTTCAAATAGATTCAGTAAAAACAGTGACTGACCAATAACAGATTTCTTTGAGATGGGAGAGGAGCGAAGGGGTAGGGCTGCTTTACATAAAAAGTGTCATTGTGCTATTCAAATTTTAAGATATGTACAGTGATTACTTTGATAAAAAATGAAGAATGATGAAATGTAGTTATATGTCTTATTTTTGGATTAAAAAAAGTGATAAAAATTCAATGAAAGAAATTGCAAATGAAAAGTTAAATGGATCTATATATATAAGAAGTAAAGCCTTTTTGCTTTCCCTGTATTTGGCTATTAGATAAAGTTAAAAGGAAAATTAACTGGGAGATATATATATATATGTAAAGCTAGCAGCTCTGTGGCTGATATCATATATATATACATATATGTATATTCATAATATCGGTATATAACATCTCTTCTACAAACCAAAGACAGTAGACTAAATTCCCCAAGACTTAGTAAGGCCTACAATTGCAACCAAAGACTGTTTGAAAGATTTCCTATTTTGAATAGATATATTTGTAGAATCTTTCACATCAAAAGATCTTTCAAAATTGTGAAGAAATTAGGTCAAATGCCATTTTGGCTTGTCTCCTTTAGCTTCCTCTTTTTTTTTTTTTGATCACAATAGTCCATACTTTAGATATTTCTTTGATGGGGATTTCATCTGAGTCCTTTTCAACATAGCCACAACATTTTAAGAGTTTGCTGTCACTCATTGGGAGTAATATCAAACATAGTAAGGCATCATATCTGATGGAGAGGTTAAGTGTTATTGTTCACCTCATGCCCACTGTCCTCTGTCTGTGGCTAAGTACCTCTCATTTTCCCAACAAGCTTCTGCACAGTCTGGTGTAAACTGAATCCAATAATCCTATTGGATTACTGAACAGTGAAATTCCACCGGTGACACTATTATTAATGTGGTCAGCCGTGACTTCCAAGAAGAAGTGAGAAATTGGGATTTAGTGCCACAGAGGTTGACTTCTGAGAAGATTTTTGCACACTTACAAATGCAGAAGTGAAAGTGGTGGTATTTTCCATATTCTCTTGAACAGATTTGTAAGTCTTATGGACAATCCTCTTGAGAATACGCAGTGTCAAGATGGTGATGAAATGATGGAGAGTGAGCGAGATCGCCAGCATTTTGATAAAGAATTTATGAAAGCCTATATTGAAGATCTTAAAGAAAGAGGTAGGTTATTCATATTTAAAATTACTTAAAATGAGTGTATAGGATTCCAATCACTCATGCAACACATTTATTGCTGTAAGCCAAACTAAAGAAAACTTGATCGGTTAGGGGCAGGTTACTTTGTAAATTATTTTCTATTTACCAAAAAAGAAAAAGAGAGCGATACCTTCCCTTTTGTTAAATAATCGAAATTTCCTAGGGTGTTAGCCTGCTTAATACATCCTCAACCGTGTGACAGAGAAGCCAGGAAACATACACTTAAAATGTGAAGGTTGCATTACTAACTTTCTGTGGGATCGTAATGAAAGATATTGATAAAATAGTATTTTAATTAATGGAACAGAGGTTTCCATGTCAAAATCCATTTAAATTTAACTTTTAAAAAAGTCATCTCTTATATAAATCGAAGTACACCTGTAAAATATCACAAAAGGAAAAAACAAAATGACAGATTAGTGTGTGTATGNCCCGTGAGCACTGCGGGGCAGAGTCCAGCTGTGTGTGCGTCGGCCGCCTGGCCCACCCGGGAGGAAGCCCCAGCAAGGCCGTCCCTGGGGCAGAAGCCCTGGGTGAGGAAGCCGTGCTCTCCTCCTCAAGGCTGCTTGAGTTTAATTCATTGGTTTAATTCTCACATCTTATGGATCACTGCCCAGATCTGATCTCAATAAATCCTTTAGTGCCCTGAAGTCTGTGGGCAACCCAGAGCAGCCTGTAAAATGATGAGTAAACATTGTTCAGAAACGCACAGAAATCCTTTGGGGGCTTGTGAATGTGCCCATTGTTCTCCTTGCAGCCAAGGTGGACATTTCCTTCTGTCTCGCTCTGGGAGAGGCCATGATGTGGTCAACAGTCTTTACCAAGCAGGGTTAGTCCTGAATCTCCCAGAGGCAGGCTCTGTGCTAGGTGTGGACTGTACGGAGAAACACTTCAACCCCACTGAGTCCTTCCATCCGCTGTGGGTGCAAGGAAGGCACCCACATGCGTGGAACAGCACGGGTGAGCCAAAGGCTGGAATAGGAGACAGTCTGCACTCCACTGTTGCAGACCGAGGGTAGGGCAGGGCAGAACAGTCACGGGGAGCTCAAGGGGGCCATTGGGGAAGTTGTCCTGGACGCCCAACATGTAAGAATGAGCTGTTGACATGATACCGAGTTTTCCATGAGCCCCTGATGCTGGACACTGTTCTGGGTAATTAGGCATCAGCATTATCCTGGAGAAAATGGATCCATGGTCCAAAAAGTAGTTTTAAATAAAGCTCCAGACCTCTCTGCCTTTGGCCCTTGTCGGATCAGCATACTCTGGGCAGCTGCAAGTCAGGGAGCTTCCTCACTCAGAATCCACCTGGAGGGCCAAGGCTCTGTCAATACGATGGTGCCCAGGATGGAACTTCTGGTCTACCTGCTCCCAGTCTGTTCCATCCATGGTCTTCCCCATTTCAGTTAATGCAAGTTCATCCTTTAGCTTCTCAGGCCAGGCACCTTGGTGTTTTCATCGTCCACTCCTGATCTTCACACTCCACAACCCCTGGAGATGTAAGCAAATCCCATCATGTCCACCTGTAAATCACACCTAGAGTTCAACTTGTCTTGCCACTTCCCTGCTGCTGCACCCTAGATGACGCTGTCTCATCTGTCTCCCTGAGTATTGATGGTAACTGCCTGCTCACTTACTTGTCTGTTGTCTTCGGCGGCTGGGACCAGGTCTGACTGACACTTGTGACCCCAGCCCTTGACAAGTGCCTAGACCGCAATAAATGCTCCTTCAACTGAAGGAGACTCCCCTCTTCCCTTAGTGCAAGGCGTCAGGAAGCCAGATTCTACCTAGACCTACCAGGGCGGGTACAGGGCTCTGGGGTTAGAGACCCCATTTGTAAAATAGCATCAAAGGAAACATTCAGCTCCGAGAATGTCTGATTTTTTTTTTTTTTGGTCAGGTTATTTCATAGGAGCAACTGTGTGCCAGAATATTTCCAAATATCCTGGAAATTGCTCACTTCTCTGACTCTTTCTTCCATTTCCAAATAGCCATCAAGTTCTGCTTTGTGTAGCAGGTCCTCAGGCTTTGCTACCGGTTCTCCATTCTACGAGTCATCTGCCACCTTTAAGCCCTCATCTCAGCCTCTGGCATCCGTGCGCCAGCCCGCTGCTGCTTTCTCATCAAGGTGCCCCTTCCCGGATGACCAGGGAAGGACGGTTCAGAGCTAGCTGACCCTGGACTCACTCTCAGTCCCTGGTACTCTCCATGGCCCCTGCAAAGCATATCACCTGTCCTTAGTCACCAACATAGTGACCCTCTGTTCCCGGGGAAGTGGCCAAGTGGTCACATGGACCCTGGGAAAGCTTCCTTTGTAGCTCAGAGAGCTCTGGAGGAAACAGAGAGAAGATGTGGAGCAGAAGTAGGGCCTGAGAGTCAGGAAGTAGCTGGCTAGGAGACAGATTAGAAATGATGAGGTGAGCCACAGAAGCTGCTGGAGGGGCCTGAGAATTCATAAGTGAATTCAGTGAGGTTGCCAGATATAAGGATAAAGTTCAAAAACAGATTGTATTTGTAATACTAGCAATTATTAGGAAATGAATAAGATTCAGAAAGTTAAAAAAAAAAAAGATGATCTCACTAACATAAATGTTGACTGAAAGGAAACAGAAACAAAAGAATACATACTGTATGATTCACATAAAGCTCAAACGGAGGCAAAAATATAGTGTTAAAAATTAGGATAGTAGCTTTAACTTTGGGGATAAGAGAGAGGGTGTTGGTTTGAGTGGGGTACAAGGGGACTTCTGAATGTTGGCAGTGTTTTCTTTTTAGACCTGAGTGGTGGTTACATGCGTGTTCTTTTTGGGATAATTTATTGCACTCTACATTTATGCTTTTACACTTTCCTGTATGAGAGAGATTTTAATTAAAAAAAAAGAGTACTTGGCCAGCTTGAGTAAGTGATCCACAGTTTAAGTTAGTTGACTGTAGCCAAATCAAAAGAGCCAAGTGATTCAAAGGAAGCCCTTTCCAGGGCAGCATGAGAGGGGAAGGGAGAGACATAGGGGAGGTGAGAGCCAGAGAAAGTGACCTCATTTCATGGGAGGTCCCCAAGGAATAATGGGTTCTCATTCTCTGTGTGTGTGTGTGTTTCCCCCTGTATCTGAACATACACACACCTGTGTTACTCAAAAGCTTGGCTTGGCTGCTTGCTTTGAAACTAACTGGGTTCTTATTCAAAGTCATGACTTCACTGTTGTTTGGGAAGAACTCAAGCTCCCCATTTTTGACTTTTTGACCCGCTGATTATTTAAAAGTATGATACTTGGTTTCCAAATATTTGAAGGTGTTCCTATCTGTTTGTCCTTGACTTCTAGCTTGGTTTAGTTGTGATCAAACACATTTTGTACAATTTAAACTCTTTTAAAAGAGTTGAGGTATGGTTTGTGTTTCAGGATGCAGTCTGTCTTGGTAAATGCTCTATGGGCACTTGAGGAGAATGTGTATTCTGCTGCTGGGCAGTGTTCCACAAATGTTGATTAGATCTTGGTTGATGGTGCTGTTGGGTTGGTCCTTACACATTGCTGATTTGCTGTCTCCTTGTTCTATCAGTTGTTGCAAGAGGAGTTTGATACTTCTGACTATAATTATAAATTTATCTGTTTCTCTTTTCATTTCTTAAAAAAAATGTTTATGTGTCTGTGCCGGGTTTTTGTTGCAACATGCAGGATCTTTAGTTGAAGCATGTGGGATNTGTTCTATCAGTTGTTGCAAGAGGAGTTTGATACTTCTGACTATAATTATAAATTTATCTGTTTCTCTTTTCATTTCTTAAAAAAAATGTTTATGTGTCTGTGCCGGGTTTTTGTTGCAACATGCAGGATCTTTAGTTGAAGCATGTGGGATCTAGTTCCCTGACCAGGGATTGAACCTGGACCCCCTGCATTGGGAGTGCAGAGTCTTAGCCACAGGACCATGGGGGAAGTCCCTCTCTTTTCATCTCTAGAGGTCTGTTCTTTGGTGCATACATGTTTAGGATTGCTATGATGTCTTGATGTGTAGACTCATCATTATGCAATATTTCTTGCTGCCTGTAATAATGTTCTTTACTCTGATTTGACTTTATCTGATATTAATATAGCCACACTTTTTTTTTGTTACTGTTTACACAGTATATGTTTTTTCCATGCTTTTACTTTCAACTTAGCTATGATGTTATATAGTTTAGTGAGTTTCTCGTAAGCAGTCAATACAAGATTTTTTTTCAAAGCACTCCTCCAATCTCAGTCTTTTAACTGGGGTGTGTGTGTGTTAGTTGCTTAGTCGTGTTCAGCTCTTTACAACCCCATGGACTGTAGCCTGCAAGGCTCCTCTGTCCATGGGATTTCCCAGGCAAGAATACTGGATTGGATTGCCATTTCCTTCTCCAGGAGACCTTCCTAACCCAGGGATTGAACCCTGGTCTCCTGCACTGTGGGCAGATTCTTTACTGTCTGAGCCACCAGGGAAGCCTCTTAATTGGGATAGTTAAATTATTTATATTTGATGTAATTATTGATATATTAGAGTTAAGCCTGTCATTTTATTGTTGCTTTTTGTTCGTTTTCCCTGTTTTGACATTTTCACTGTTTTCTTTCACCTAATATCTCGTAGGTTGTCTAAACATTTTTTAGAACTCCATCCTGATTTATCTGTAGTGTTTTCGAGTGTACCTCTTTGTATAGCTTACCTAGTGGTTGCTCTAGGTATTATCTCATACACACAGCTTATCATTATATACTGGTCTGATAGGTTGAGTATGGACCCCAAAGATGTACACGTCCTAATTCTTGGAACCTATAAATATGTTACCTCAGGTGACAAAAGGGGCTTTGCAGATATGATTATAGATCTTGGGATGTTTTTTACCCTAGTGGGCCTAAAGGTTTTTATAAGACAGAGGCAGGAAAGTCAGAGTGAGAGCCTGGGCTATGATGATGGAAACAGAAGCGGGAGTGAGGCGGGGCCAAGGAAGTGGGAAAAGCCAGGAAGCAGGCTCCCTGGGGCCTCCAGGAGGGGCACAGCCAGGTGTCCTGTAGCCTCTGAGTCTGACTTCAGCCTCTGCTTTTACAGCTATGAGATGATTCATTTGTGCTGTTTAAGCCACCGTTTCTATCGTTTCCAGGGTTTAAGCTGTATTAGTGGGGGTTGGCGGGGGGTGGGGTTGATAAGGAGAGATGTGTCTTATCCATTGTGGGCCAGCACTGGAAGCTGGGTATGCTGCTTTGGGGTTCTGGTGGGACTTCAGACAGAGTTGTCTGGGTCATGGCTGGGATGAGACCTGGACGGGCAGTATGGTTCTGGGAGGTTTCAGCACCTCCCAAGGGGGAAGAAGGATGAAAGTCTTCAGGGACAGTGTGCAGGGACAGGAAACGGGGTCAAGTGGAGATGCCTTGGGACCGCTATTAGCTCTGTGCTTCTGAAAGATTGATTCCTTCTGGCACAGACTGCAGCAGGGAGTCGAAAGGCAGGGGAGAGGTCAGGAGCCCAGGGCCATCTTGTGACCATAGGATAGAAAGGAATGTGTGGGCACAAGGGCAGAATGAAGAAAGACCGGGTGCAGTTGGGCCCTAAATCACACATTATGGGTGAAGGAGAAGGGGAATCAAAGGACACACAAGTATTTTAACCCCGTGAGACTGAGAACCTGAGCCCAGCCCTGCCAGACTGGAGTGAAGAGACCATGGGGAAGGGAAGTGTATAGAGAAGGGGCAGGAAAGACAAGCAGAGAAGCCCTTTGATTGCTGAGTGTCCTTTACAAATGGGGCCACCATGGGCAACACCGCTATTGGTTCAGCACCCTTGCTCTCCTGGCCCCCCAGCCCCCTCCCCTCAGATTCCTCCAAATCCCCCACAAACACCATAGCTCCAGGGGGTCAGCTCTCTTTTCAAGAGGGCTAACCAGATGGCTGAACTTTAAGAGTCTTTTCTCAAATGCATTTTTTGGAAATTAATTCTCACTGAAGGAAGATTTTGTTCAGGTTCAATCAAGATCAGTCTCAGGTGGGTGACAAAGAGGAGGCATCTTGCTACCCCCTACCCCCACCCCACCCACCCTGGGCTGGTGCCTGCGGAGCGACCTTGGGAGACCGTCATTTCCGGAGTAAGACACACTTGTAGGATAAAGGCCACAGTTCTCCGGCAAGCAGCTCCAAAAGAGCCCCGGGTTTGTGCTAGTTCTACTTCTGGTTGCAGCCACAGACCCTTTCCCCCAGAGCTCAGCATCGGGGAGGTGGGGTAGGGGGTGCCAGAGATGAGTTAGTAATTGCGGTGACTGGGGTAGAAGGAAGCTCAGCCAGGGTCGCCTCAGGATCTAGGCAGCAGGGCATCCAGGACAAATGCAGATGTGTGTTTCAGGAGGGAAAGAGCGAGAGACAAAGCTAGACATGGAGAAAGAAGCCAAGGAGAGACAGAAAGTGAGAGGCGGAGGAGAGGAGGCGGGAGTTAGAGACAGAGACACGGAGAAGGGCCAGAGAGCAGGGCAGGGTAGGACTGAGCCCTCTAGAAAATGGGGCGCCTGGGTGCACTCTAGGTGGGCGGTTCCCGTGTCTGTCAAGGCACCCTGCGACACCTGTGTGTGTGCACCTCTCAGCACACACAGCCCCTCCCGCTGGGCCCGGTGCCCCCCGAGGCCATTTCTACTTCCCTTGTTACCCTCTGCTTAGCCAAGCCCCACATGGCCGGGGCTGCTGAATGTCTGTAAATATGGACAATAGCTCGCCTGTACTGAGCCTTTATAAACATCTCAAACATCAGATCTGAACTCTGCCCACTTCCGGAACTGATATTATCTGTGTCCCTTTTATTTATTTTTTCTTACACCTGGGGAAACTGAGGCTTAGGCAGGTTGAGAGATGGCCCAGGACCAGGTGGCAGTTTAGGCTGGAGCAGGTGGGAACCCCACGTCCAAGCCTAGCTCTTAAGTTGCTAACCGCATCTCCCTCGTGCCCTCCAGCATGCTAGGCTGTCCAGAAAAGAAATGAATGGAGGGATGAGGAAGGGAAGCGTGGGTGGAGTGGTGGTCTGGGCACTGGGCACTCCCAGCCCGGAGGAACTGGGGAGGGAGGACCAGAGTGGCTCCTCACTCCTCTGAGTGTGCGTCTCCCGCGGCTTCACGGTGAAGGCCATCCTAACCTCTCTCCATGGGGTACAGGCGGCAGACACAGAGGCCTCCTGAGCTGAGATGTTCAAGGGCAGAGAGCAGGCCCCCTCCCTGCCCGAAGGCGGCCCTGGGGAGGGGCAGCAGAAGGGCCCCCAGGGCTCAGGTGCTTCCTGCTTGGGGGTTTCCCTGGGCAAGGGGCTCATTCCTTCTGGGAAGAAATTTGTTTGGCTGGCCAGGGGCCAGCCCCCCCAGCTTCTTCCAGGCTGCCCTTGACTGGCACCTTCCTGGGAGGCTCTCCCTGGGCCTGGCATGCTGCACATTGTCACCTCAGTGGATGCCACAGTTAGGTGCTCGTGGAATCCGATTATTGCCAGGGACATGGGGTGCCAACATTGAAACCTTGTGGCTGGGTAAACCTGGGGTGTTTCCATTGCCCCTTTGACTGCTGGGGAGATTGCTCAGCAGGTCTGTGGGGTGTCCGCCCCAGGGGGGCTTGGCCCTGAGAGGAGAGGGTCCATGCAGGCCGGGGGTCCTGATTATGGCGAGGGCAGGGAGGAGGAGGAAGAGGTCTGTGCACAGGAATAANGAGGGAATGATGCTAAAGCTGAAGCTTCAGTCCTTTGGCCCCCTCATGCGAAGAGTTGACTCATTGGAAAAGACTCTGATGCCGGGAGGAATTGGGGGTAGGAGGAGAATGGGACGACTGACGATGAGATGGCTGGACGGCATCACTGACTCGATGGACATGAGTCTGAGTGAACCCTGGGAGTTGGTGATGCACAGGGAGGCCTGGTGTACTGTGATTCATGGGATTGCAAAGAGTCAGACATGACTGAGGGACTGAACTGAACTAAACTACTCTGTCAGTTTGTCCCATTTTTTCATTTCCATGCTACATCAATAAGTCCATTCTCTATATCTGTATCTGCATTTCTGCTTTGCAAATAGATACATTTTACCATTTTTCTAGATTCTGTATATATACCTTGATATATGATACTTGTTTTTCCCTTTCCAACTTCCTTCATTTTCTATGAGAGACTCTAAGTTCATTCACCTTATTAGAAGTGACTCAGTTTCATTGCTTTTTACGGCTGAGTAATATTCCTTTGTATATAAGTACCAAGACTTCTTTATCCATTCATCTGTCAGTGGACATATAGGT
Organism: Neotragus moschatus; assembly: GCA_006410615.1. NCBI lineage: Eukaryota > Metazoa > Chordata > Mammalia > Artiodactyla > Bovidae > Neotragus > Neotragus moschatus. The sequence continues at coordinate 655,388 of SJYA01002755.1, forward strand.
TGCTTTCATTTCCTGGATATTATAAATAGTGCTGCAGTGTAAACTGGGGTAGTATGTTTTTGAATTATGCTTTTCTTAGGTGTATGTCCAGGAGTGGGATTGCTTGGTCATATAGCAGTTTTATTCCTAGTTTATAAAGGAATCTCCATATTGTTCTCCATAGTGACTGTACCAATTTACATTCCCAACAACAGTGCAAGAGTGTTACCTTTTCTCCACATCTTCTCCAGCACTTATTGTTTTTAGATGTTTTTGATGATGGCCATTCTGATGGATATGAAGTGAGACCTCATTGTAGGTTTGATTTGCATTTCTCTAATAATGAGCAATGTTGAGCATTTTTTTATGTGGTTGCTGACATCTTACGTCTTCTTTGGAGAAATGTCTGTTTAGGTCTTCCACTCATTTTTTTTTTTTTTTCATGTAACCCACAAATAGAACTCTTCTTCAAAAAGAAACAACAAAGACCCATTGGAAAATGGTACTATAAGAGTGAACAACATTTAAATTATCAGAGAACATTTACAACAAACTATACCATTCAAAGTATTATGAGATGCCAGTAACTGACAACTGTGTTCCTTGACTGGGTTGGTAATTAATAGGTTGACAAAGAAGAGTGGCAGAAGGTGATCAAGATATCATCTTTGTTAATGGTAAAGCCATAGGGATGTTCATGATTATCTTTGGCCAAATGGCTTAGGAAAACTATACTCAAAAGTGAATAATGATAATTACTGTGCCAAAGGCAAAGTTATATATCACCAAGGGAGATAGGAGGTTGAATAGACTGTAAAAGTTAAACTAGTGAATTAGCAACAATATATGCTCTCTACAGACAGTATCGTATACCAAAAGAGAAGAAGGAATAGGGAGTGGTTCAGTCATGTTTGCTTGCTGTTTCTCTTTCAAACTTACCCATATGATGAGCTATTCCTCGTTCTTTAAAGTTCATTGGTGGAGAGACTACTGTTACTCAAATGGAGCACTCTTGACATTAAAAAAAAAAAGTAAATAAATAGAAATTTAAGGCTCTTTTAATATTTTGTCTTTTTAAATTGCTCTTAACTATTAATTGGGGTCTAGCTCTTTCTCTTTGTAAAGAAGTTCAGCAGTTTCTTAAGGGAGTCTTTGCCAGCTTCCCTAACGTCAGCTCTAACAACAATGAACCCTTCTTTGGATGTCATAATAGGCATGAGCAATATAATTTTTGCATTCAGAAGTTAAGAAGTGACTCTAAAGAATAATTCAATAGACTTCAAGCAGTTTATAATGTAAGTATCAGATGTTATTCACATTCAATTTTTTCCCCAAATCATATGTAATTTGTGTAATAGAGCTCTTCAAAAGTTCAAGAATGAGACTAAAAGGTAACATAAAAATTCCAATAATAAAGTGCCAGTGATATGAAGATTACCAAAATCTAATTCTTTATAAAAATTCCAGGGGAAAATTAAAACTGAAAATATCAAATCCTTTTATAGGTTCAAAGATGAAAGAAATTATGTTGAAAATAAAGCTTTATTTGTGATGTTCTAAACTCCAATATTTTGGCCACCAGATGGGAAGAGCTGACTCATTTGAAAAGACTCCAATGCTGGGAAAGATTTAAGGTGGGAGGAGAAGGGTACAAGAGAGGATAAGATGGTTGGATGGCATCACCTCCTTAATGGACACGAGTTTGGGTAGACTATGGGAGTTGGTGATGAACAGGGAGGCCTGGCATGCTGCAGTCCATGGGGTTGCAATGAATCAGACACAATGGAGCAACTGAACTGAACTGAAAGTACATATCTCTAAATTCTTATTAATTTTATTTACAGTTTCATTTGTTATACAAAACCCTTTAAATTTAATTAGGACTCATTTGTTTATTTTTGTTTTTATCTCCATGACTTTAGGAGTCAGGTCTAAAAAGATACTGCTGTAATTTATGTCAGAGAGTCTTCTGTCTATGTTTTCATTTAGGAATTTTAAACAGCCTTACATTTAGGTTTTATTTTGAGTTTATTTGAGTGTATGGTGTTAGAGAATATTCTAATTTCCTTTTTCTACATGTAATTGTCCAGTTTTTCCAGTAACACTTATTGAAGAGACTATCTTTGCTTCATTGTATATTCATGGCTCCTTTGTCATGCATTAAGTGACCACAAGTGTGTGAATTTATTTCTGAGGTTTCTCTCCTATTCCATTGATCTCTAGGTCTGTTTTTGTGCCAGTACCATATTGATTTGATGACTGTAGCTTTGTAGTATAGTCTGAAGTCAGGGAGTCTGATTCCACGAGTTTCACTACTTTGTCAAGATTGCTTTGACTAACTCTAATCTTTTGTATTTCTGTACAAATTTTATTTTTTTGTTATTGTTCCATGAAAAAGGCCATTAGTGATTTGATAGGGATTCCATTGAATCTGTAGAGTGGCTTGGGTATTTTATTCATTTTATTTATTTATTTATTTTTTGGATGCAATTGGGAATGGGATTGTTTTCCTAGTTTCTGTTTTTATCTTTCACTGTTAGTATATAGTAATGCAAATCAGTAGTAAGATCCAAAGAACTGAAATTGTCACTAATTTCTTATTATGTTGTTTTATCAAGAATTATATCTAGATGGAATTGGGTATGCCTTAAATACAGAAACACAATAAATGAGGAGAAAGCTTGAATAGACACAAACACAGATATCTTAAAAATTTATGAATTCTTAATGAGATGTAGATCAATTAAGCAGGTAAGTAGTCATCATGAATATGTAGACTAAAGCCAATTTTTAAGATTTCCCACTCTTAAAAGTTTCAAAGAATTCAAAGAACAAATACAATTTATAAAGATAAGTCCCCTAGGCAACTAATTTTATTTTTCCTAGTGCTATTCTTTAGCTTGCATGCTAAGTTGCTTTAGCCATCTCTGACTGTTTGTGATGTGATCCTGTGAATCATTGCCTGCCAGGTTCCTCACATGGATTCTCCAGGCAAGAATATTAGAGTGTGTTGCCATGCCCTTTTCCAGGGTATCTTCCCCATTCAGGAACTGAGCCCATGCTTCTTACATCTTTTGCATTGGCAGGAGGGTTCTTTACCACTAGCACCACCTGAGAAACTCATCCTTTAACTTACAATGCACTTAACTCCAGACAAATTTATTTTTTTCAAAACTGTATTTAACAATGTTAAATGCTATACCAAAGATTCAATGAAGCCTGGATAATAATACAATGCTGATATACCAGTCTCAACAAGATGCTTCTGTTGATGTTTCTGAGTCTTGAGACTGAGACTTTATTGGAGACCAATATTTCTGCCACACACTATGACATTGTTTTTTTAAGCAATGTCCTTGAGAACTTCCGTAGAACATAAAAATAAAGTAAAAACTAAATGAGCAAATCATGAAACAATAACAATGAAAATAATTTATGCTTACTAAGTAATTGTTTACTAGTTTTAAAATAACTCATGTTATAGAAGTAAATCAAATAGCTTTATGACAGTTTTCAAATAAGTCTGTGCTACTTCTCTTAGAAAATATTTATCCACCTTGTCTCGACCTTCTGTAGACAGAGAGTGAATAACTATTATGCATAAGAAAACTCAAGTGTTAACTGATTTGGAAGTGAGTTGAATTCTATGTGTTAAGAGTATGTACCACCCATATGATCCATATGATGTGATGAGAATGACAAATTACCTCTAGTCTTCTCAGAATAACCATTGTTGAATCATGACAGCAGCTTCAGACAATAAAGAATTAAGTGACATTTTGCAACATACCTGATCAGTAGTTCTCAAAACTTTAAAGATCATCAAAAACAAATATCTGAGAAACTGGCATAATCGAGAGGAGGCTGAGGAGATATGATGATGAAATAAAATGTGAAATACTAGCTGAGATCCTGAGAGAGAAAAAAGTACATTTAGTAAAAATTAAAAATAAAACAAAATATGTACTTTGGTTAATAATAATATCACTATTGATTTATTAGTTAGTATATATGCAGCAAATGAATGTAAAATATTAGTAATAAGGAAAACTACATTTGAGGTAGATGGGAACTTTATCTCTGCACCTTTTCTGTAAATCTCAATCTATTCTAATATAAACATTTCTGTAAAATTTGTATAGTTATTTGAATTGTTTGATTTGTATTCTAGATATATGCTCAAAAGAACTTGGATATAGTTCACCAAATGGAATTATTTTGTAAGAGTAATCCAAGAAATAGCATAGTAAGCTTATGCTAATTGCCACTTTGTTGTTATAGCTGTCCCCTTTAAAGCAGTTCATATGGTTCCTTGAGTTATAATTAAATCTATTAGTCATTTTTTGGTTGTTACAATTTTTTACAGATGTTTTTCTTACACCAGTTGATAAAAACAGTGTGAAAATAGACTATTAAAATATTTAAGAAAGCTATCATTTGTTTATCATTACTGTATTTAGGTTGCTTTGGGGTACCTTGTCCTCCTTGGCAGTCATTCCAGTTCTTAATACATAGAACTCTACTAGCTTTGCAAGCACCAAAATCTAATTAAGAAGAAAGTAACATTATGAGCTTGATATTTCTTCAAGTTATGGATAAAAATAGTAACAAAAAGCATTTTCAAAGATTGGTGAAAATGTCCCCTCCAAAACTCCATATGAACCTAAAGATATACCTCACATGTATTATAATTCTGTTCACTGTTCTCTAAACATTCTCAGTACTTTTGGGGTAACTCTTTAAATAGCTTTACTGACATTTAATTGAAATATAATAAATTGAATATGTTTAAAGCATATAATTGAATATATTTTAATGTGTGTGTTTGTAGAACCATCATGTCACCACAGTCATGACACTGAACATACCCATAACACCAAAAGTAGCCTGGTGCCACTTTGTAAATACCTCCTGCCCTTCATGCAATTCCTTTTCCCTAGGCAAACAATCTCTGATCTTCTTTATGTCTTAACTATTATTAATAATGCTTCAGTGAACATGGGAATGTAGATATCTCTTCAAGCTAGTGATTTCATTTCTTTTGAATATATATCCAGAAGTGGGATTGTTCTATCTTATGGTAGTTCTATATATATACATATATTTGAGAAATGTCTATACTGTCTTCCATAGTGATTTTACCAATTTACATTTACCACCAACAATACACAAAAATTCCTTTTTCTCTATATCCTCACCAACACTGTTACCTCTTGCCTTTTTGATAATAGCCGTTCTAATAGGCGTGCAATTGTTTTTGACTTGCATTTCCCTGATAATTAGTGATAGTGGACACTTTTCCATGTATCTGTTGACCATTTGTATATCTTTTCTGGAAAAATATCTATTCAAGACCTTTGTCTGTTTTAATTGGATTGCTTGTGTTTTTGCTTTTAAATTGTATGAGTTTCCTATGATTTTTTATGAGTATACTATATATATATATATATATATATATATCTCAATGCAGTATTATTCAGCCATGAGAAAGAAGGAAATCTTGTCATTTGCAACAACATGAATGGACCTTGATGGAATTATGCTAAGTGAAATAAGTTAGGTAGAGAAAGACAGGGGCTTCCCAGGTGACTTTGTGGTAAAGAATCTGCCTGCCAATGCAAGAGATGCAGGAGATGTGGGTTAGATCCCTAGGTCAGGAAGACCTCCTGGAGGAAGAAATGGCAACCCACTCTAATATTCTTACCTGAAAAATCCCATGGACCGAGAAGCCTGGCGGGCTACAGTCCATTGGGTTGCGAAGAGTGGAATACAATTGAGAATACATACGGAGAGAGAAAGGCAAATACTATATGATCTCATTTATATGTGGAAGTAAAAAAAGCCAAATTCACTTTCAAAAAAAAAATAGATTAATATAGTATATTACCTTTTTGATCTGGCTTTTTCATGCAGCATAATTATTTTAAATTTATCCATTTTGTTGTGTGTATCAATAGTCTGCTCCTTTTTTCTCTGAGTAGTATTCTTCTATGGGCTTCCCGGGTGGTGCTAATAGTAAATAACCCACTTTCCAATGCAGGAGACATAAGAGACATGGATTAGATCCCTGGGTCAGGAAGATCCCCTGGAGGAGGGCATGGTAACCCACTCCAATATTCTTACCTGGAGAATCCCATGGGCAAAGGAGCCTGGCAGACTATAGTCCACTGGGTTGCAAAGAGTCAGACATGATTGAAGCAATTTATCAAGCATGCATCCAGTATTTCATTGTATGAATACACTAAATTTGTTTCTCCATTCATTTGTCAGTGGATGTTTCCAATTTGGGGTAAATAATTTGATATAAATACTCATATACAAGTTTCTGTATAACCGTATATTCCTTTTTAATGAATGGAATGACTAGATTTTAGAGTAAGCATATGTTTAACTTTTCAGAAACTGCCAAATTATTTTGCAAAAGTGATTTCATCTTTTTTACTCTCAGCTGAAGCATTTATCTTAAAATTAACTTATACAGGTTATATAAGCCCATAAGTAATAATAAAAATACAGAGTAATTATAAAAAGAAGGTGTGTCATGTTTGTACCTCCTTTGTATACCCTTCAAATTGGCACTTTGATTTCTCATTATACATTTCTAGCTTCGTACTTTTCTAGGCTTACTCAAATAGCTTCATATAGTCACCTTAGCTTTCCCAAACTCAGAGAGCTACTTGTTGGAAGATCTAGTACATGAATGTTACAATTAATTGTGCTACATATTCATGGCATTTGTTAATCACATTAAGATAAATAATAGTTATAGAAGGAAGAGATAGACAGACTACCGGTTAGATATTTACAACTGGCCTCCTGTTTGTATTCCATCAGGTACAAAGAAGTAGCCTTCAGGCTGGATACTTACAACTGTTAGCATTTCTGAGACAAGATGTAGGTGGGCTCCAGTTAAGACATATCAAATCAGCCTCCTGTTTGCCCTCTGAAATGAAAGTTAACAACAGAAACAGAGTAAACAACCAGTGTTTGTCTCTTATAAACTTCTTAAGGTAATAGTCATGGTAATAGCCAAGGTAATAGTCATGGCAAAAACATGTGTGCATGCTAAATTCCTTTCATCTTGTCTGACTTTAGGCCTCCAGGCTTCTCTGTCCTTGGGATTCTCCAGCCAAGTATACTGGAGGGGGTTGCTATTTTCTTTCTCTAAGGCATCCTCCTGACCCAGGAATCAAACCTGGGTCTCCTACATTGCAGGCAGATTTTTTACCATGTGAGCTACCAGGGAGGCCAAGAGAGAGGCAAAACCATTTGAGTAAAGGATTAAGGGATATCCATCTGCCCCCACCCCCACCCCGACCCCTGCCCCACTCTTTTGGGACAAGAGAGGAATTACACATGCATAGAAAGGCTCCTTGTGGATCAAAAATCAGGGGACAATGCCAGGCCATAATAAGCATCGCTCCTCCCAGAAGCCTTCACTTCAAGATCCATCTCGGTTGAGGGAAGAGCATGCACCCAGGCAAGGTCCTAGGGTAGATCAGGTATGGAAAAAGAAACCAAATATCTGGCCTGAAGGAAGATAAAGACCTGGAAAAAGTGACCTGTATGAATGACTTAACCACCTCTGATGTGACGCCCTGCCTCATTAAGGGGGATGCCCACACACTTCCTCTCCAGGTGTGCATCTCTGCCTTGCTTCTGTCTTAACTAAACAAACTGTTTTTCTGTGTGCTCTCCCACTTGTTGCACTATATCTCTAATAATATACTTTGTACCTGTATTTGCCTCCAGTTTTTTCCTCCATGAAAAAATGCATTTTTTTTCCACTGGGGCTTAAGATCCAGGGGAAAATAGCTTCTAGCCTGTAGCCCTTGCTGGTCTGGTTTCTACGATTCCTTGTTCTCATCAGGTTGCCCTGGTTCAATTCCTGGGCAAGAGTTAAGATTTTGTTTTCAACGACTGTTCCAGGTTGCCTGGCAGAGATCAACTGTGAGGTCTATAAAAGTGCTTCTTGGCTTGAAATTTACTTTCCTATCTAATATTTCTCATATAATCACTCAATCTTATATTTCAATCAAATTATTTGACATAGCAATTATTAGATATTAACCAGTAGAAGAAATGTATATGTGCATTTCTTTTATATTAAATTCTCATAAGGTAAATGTGAGACAGAAATAATATAGTGAAAACTGTTCCTAAGACAATTGCCCTATTTCCCTTATAGCTAAGCTTATTAAATTAATAAGACTTACCCCACTCCAGTACTCTTGCCTGGAAAATCCTATGGATGGAGGAGCCTGGTAGGCTGCAGTCCATGGGGTCGCTAAGAGTCAGACACGACTGAGCAACTTCACTTTCACTTTTCACTTTCATGCATTGGAGAGGGAAATGGCAACCCACTTCAGTGTTCTTGCCTGGAGAATCCCAGAGATGGGGGGAGCCTGGTGGGCTGCCGTCTATGGGGTTGCACAGAGTTGGACACGACTGAAGTGACTTATCAGATAGCAGTAGCAGATATCATCAAACTGTGCCATATTTGGTTATATAGTACACTCCTTGGAAAAACACTCCAATGTTTTGTTTCTTTTTTTTTTTTTTTTAATCTTTGGGCTGCATGTGGGATCTTAAGTTTTGTTAAATGGGAAGTTAGGCATGAGCAATGAGAGATGGTCTAGCCAAAAAAAGATTCAAGCTGATCTCTAAATCTCACCCCAGACACGCCCCAGTGTGGCCCAGGAGAGCTCACACATACCCTAAAAAATAACCACAGAAGTCTTCACCTCCAGCGCATGTGCACACAGTAGATACAAACCAACCACAGAGGCTTCTCCAAATACAGCGCATGTGCCTTTGACCCATAGCTGGATCTTCAAGTTATCTTAGGCAGCTGGGAATCTATTAAGGGTTCACAAATATTCTATACATACATACATCTGATTATAACAGATTGAATTATGGGAAAAGCATGCACAATAGAGTCTGTTGTTATGTAACTAGCAACTGGTAATCAAAACTGTCAATCCACGTCCGCCTAGATGAATATGTAAAACCTCTGTCTTGCAAACCCTGTACCTCATTATTCTGGTTCCAGTGCCTCTCTTGGCATGGCCCACCTTTCCCTTGAGGTGTTCTTTCTGTTCTCTCTTCAATAAACGTGTAAGGCCAGGCCTAAGACCTCAGATTCTTCTTTATGTCTTTACCAAGAACTCAGGCTGTCCCTTATCTCCCATAACAGTTCCCCAATCAGGGATGGAACTACGCCCCCTGCCTTGGCAATGCAGAGTCAACCACTTGATCACAAGGGAAGTCCCAAAGCTCCAATTTTGAACCAAAATTTATAGTATTATTACAGTTTTGAAATTTTAATCTCAACATTTTTAAAAATAATTTAAGCAGTGATTTTTTTTTCCTAAATGATTTGGTGGAGATGGGTTATCACTATTGGGATAGAAAAACACTACCCGCACAAAGCTATAAAAGCACCTGGAATATTATTCTAGTAAAGAGTATATAAACACAGCTCAAACTCTTCATGGGGTAACAGCTTTTAAAATTCACACCATCAGTTGAAACCTAGACCACCCATCATTTAACTAAACGTACATTTTTCCATGCTTTGTATAAATCTTTTCAGGATGCATTATTGTTTTGCTTTTATTACTGTTTTGTGTCTTTGCAGGCCTTTTTTTTTTTTTTGGTCTTTTGGTGTATAGTACTTTGAAAAATTTGGACAAATGAACATGGAAAAGCAGACTGGTTCCAAATAGGAAAAGGAGTACGTCAAGGCTGTATATTGTCACCCTGCTTANTGCTCTCAAGCCTTAGCTGGCTATTTCCTCTACTTGAAGTTCCTGCAGGTACCTGGGTCAGATGCTCTTCTTCAAAGCCTTACGGGCTCCTGGTGATGCAAACCCGTCAAATGGCCTTCCTTCGGCTCCCTCGCTCACTCCATTTATGCTGCCTTGCCTCCTCCCAGTGGCCTGTGTGCACCCCACCCCCGGGGTGCCAGGAGCTCCTTCGGGCCAGGATGGGACCCCCTCTTCTCTGTGTCCCGCTTGGCACCCACCGGTTCTGGCGTGGATGAGCGAATGAATGACTGTTGATAGCAGACCGGTGGAACATTGTCTTCTGGGCAGCCCCACCTCCTTTGTCAGCTTCCGCTTCAGATGGCCTTGGGGGCTGTTCTGTCGGCCCGAGGCTGGGACATTCCTGGAAGACACGGCCTGAAAACAGTCTGCTTGCCCCAGTCCTGCCTCCAGGGCAGTCCCTCAGCTCTGCCTCTCAGCTGTGGCCCCAGGTTCTCTGTGTTCCTGCCAACTCTGTATCAGCCGTGAGAGAATCTGCAGGCTTCTGACCTCCCAACCCATCCTTTTTCTAATTTGCACTTGGAGATACGGACCTGGGTTGTGACACGTCTTAATTCTTTTATAATCACGGACGGGCAAAGCCAAGTTGCTAATTTAGATACAAAGATGCTTCAGCACTCCTGAGAATTAGTCAATCTTGTGTTACTTCATTATTTTTGTAATGGCTTATTGCAGTTATTGGTGAAAGCAACTTTTAATGTCGCAACACTGTGTTTCCAAACCATGAGAGACCCTGGATCTGTCATCCCAAAACCTGACTGGTGATTCTCCCACTGAACCTTGGATCCCACTCCAGTGCCCAGCAAGCAGGATCCCTAGTCAGACTCCACTCATGTGCCTTGGCAGGATCCACGTCCAGGATGGAGGGGCCCCACAGCCTCCTCGAGGGCCTCCGAGACTTGGGCTGGCTCTGCTTCGCCATGGCGCCAAGTGCCGCCCACTGCATATCCACCCCCAACAGGGCCGTCTCCTGAGGTATTGCCCCTCTGCTCCTGGAAACCCTTTGTGTACTCAGTAGTCTAAGCAAAGAATCAAGGCCAGCTTTTCAGGACAGACAGATTTCAGAATAACATACTGTCCAGACTAACCCACAGAGGGAATTTCTCTCACTGTTAGGACCTGACTTCTTCACTTAGTGTCTCCTGGAGCTAAGTGCTCATCAGTACTTGCATGGTGCCCCTTTCTCTCTGGGCCCCCCAGTGTGTTTCAGAGCATCATGCTCTAATGTGACACTCTCCCTCTTTTTTTTTTTTTTTTTTTTAAACTTTTTGGCCACACGTCACAGCATATGGGATCTTAGTTCCCCCAAGTGGGTTTGAACCTGCACGTGCTGCATTGGAAGCGCCAGGGAAATCCTGCCTCCACCCCTTGATGGACATTTAGTTTGCTTGCAATCAGTGAATGATAAGCAGGGCTGCACTGGAGACCCCTGCGTGGGAACCGTTGTGCTTCAAGGGAGTGTATTTCAAGGAAGCAGAGCAGAGCTCTAGCTTTAGAATTGAAAACCAGCTTCCTGAAACAGGGTCAGNGGAAGTCCTGCCTCCATCCCTTGATGGACATTTAGTTTGCTTGCAATCAGTGAATGATAAGCAGGGCTGCACTGGAGACCCCTGCGTGGGAACCGTTGTGCTTCAAGGGAGTGTATTTCAAGGAAGCAGAGCAGAGCTCTAGCTTTAGAATTGAAAACCAGCTTCCTGAAACAGGGTCAGCCTGTGTACTGAGGACAAAATAGGACATGTATCAAAATGAGGTTCCTATCTCCCATCTCACATTGCCACAAAACAAAACCCGTGGTAGGATATTTTTTTTATTGGCAAACGAGGGACCAGGAGAGCCTTTGGGCACTTAGGCCTCTGGTTCTGTTTTCTGGGAGCTGTGTTGCAATCTCAGGGGGGCCCCAGGGGCAGTCTGGGTCAGACTCTGGGCAGCATATTGCCTCTGCCAGCTGCACCAGGCTGCTGTGGACCCCGGGCCAGGCAGCAGGCCCTCTTTCAAAACTCCAGGCTGGCTGCTNTGGGCACTTAGGCCTCTGGTTCTGTTTTCTGGGAGCTGTGTTGCAATCTCAGGGGGGCCCCAGGGGCAGTCTGGGTCAGACTCTGGGCAGCATATTGCCTCTGCCAGCTGCACCAGGCTGCTGTGGACCCCGGGCCAGGCAGCAGGCCCTCTTTCAAAACTCCAGGCTGGCTGCTGCGTGCAGATGCAAGGGTCTCCGTCTGCCTTAACTGGTTCCCGAGCACTTTAGATACCATCTGTACAGTCAAGACGATCCACAAAGATTCACCTTAGGACCCCTGCTCCAGGTCCCGATCTCTAGAAGGCGATGAGACCAGAGAGGGGACAAAACTCAGGGACTTACTCCCGAGGGGCTGAGGACAAGTGGGAAAGAAAGAGCATCCCCCAATTAGGCAGCGCTGGGGGACTTGAGAGGTGGGTGTGGGCTGGGCATCGTCTCCCCAAGCGCCAAGCCCCGCCCGGGCACCTTTCTCGCTCCCTCAGTCTCCGCCCCTACCTCTCCCCTTCCCCCGGGTTCTTCCCCTCTAGGAACTAGCAGACCTCGGGAGAGGGGAGGAGGGAGGCCTGGGGGCACTTATAGGACCACAGGGCGGGGCAAACCTCGTGAGGTCACCGAGCACCGGATAAAGGGACGCAGAACGAGTGCAGGTGGCAGAGCCTTCGTTCCGGAGTCGCCCCAGGACCCCAGACATGAAGCTCTTCGTCCCCGCCCTGCTGTCCCTTGGAGCCCTTGGTGAGTGCAGGTCCCTCCAGGTAGATGTCCCGGTCCCCACGCCCCGCTGTGGGAGCATCCCAGTTCCCTCATCCTGCAGTGTAGGCGTCTGGGTCGCCGTGTGGGCCTCCTTGTGCCCCGCAGCAGGCAGTTTGGCATGGCACTTGCCGCAGGGGAGGCTCCCGGGAGCGGAGCAGATCCCGCCCACTCGCCTGGGGAGGAGCCCGGAGCTGGGTTCCGAGAAGCCGGCGGGGTCCGTGCCCAGAGCTGCCGAGCTCCCCTAAGGGTCTTTCCCGGTCCCTGTCCCTTCTGTCCTACCCATAGCACTGGTGACAAGAGTATACAGAGGGAGGCGGGAGTGGTAATGAGATTCAGAGAGGGCGAGTGACTTGCCCAAGACACTCAGGAGACTGCAGATGGGCTCCCAGCTCCTGCAAGGACTGTGTAACCTGGGCAAGAGACAGTCTTTCTGAACCTCAGCTTCACTGAAAAATGGCTCAACCCTTTTTCCACAGGGCTGTGAGGAGGGCACAGNGAGATTCAGAGAGGGCGAGTGACTTGCCCAAGACACTCAGGAGACTGCAGATGGGCTCCCAGCTCCTGCAAGGACTGTGTAACCTGGGCAAGAGACAGTCTTTCTGAACCTCAGCTTCACTGAAAAATGGCTCAACCCTTTTTCCACAGGGCTGTGAGGAGGGCACAGGACCGTCTGCCCTGGTAGATGGAGGCGCACACAAGCCCTCCCACTGCAAAGGGGCAAGGGTGGGGGGGGCACAGACCCTGCTGCTGGGCCCCTTCTGTCAGAGGGTGCAAGAGAAGTGCCTGGTGCCTGGTTTTTAATGTGCCTAGACCAGAAGGGGGCTAAGCAGAAGGGACTAAGCCACCGTTCCTTCTGATCGCACCCCCCACCCCCACCCCAAGTATCTGAAATGATTCCTGGAGTGCTCACTCACCTGTGCTGGACATTAGTGATGTAAATGTGAGGGCCAGGCTTCCAACAGTGGAGGGGGAGGGTCCAGGACAGTGGCCGCAAGGGCTGGAGAGTGTCAGCGGTGAGACGGGGTGTGTCACCCCCTGCAGCCTGCCCTGCCAGCAGCTCAGGGCAGCCTCCTTCTGTCCTCCGGGCATCTACTCCTGGCTGGGAGCTTCCTGGATGAAAAGAGGTGTTTAGAGGATAACCGGGAGCTTTTGCTCCCTAACCTTTCCCTGTCTTTTCTGGTCCTCTTCTCCAATTTCCTTCCCATGTTGTTGTTCAGTCACTCAGGTATGTCTAACTCTCTGCGATCCCATGGACAGCAGCATGCCAGGCACCCCCTGTCCTTTGGTATCTCGTGGAGTTGGCCCAAACTCATGTCCATTGAGTCGGTGATGCCATCCAACCATCTCATCCTCCCCAGGAGTGTGGATTATTTCTCTCTTCTCTAAGGCAGGACTGGACCTGGCCAGGACCACCAGCTCACGACTACCCTTCCTTCTGCTCCCTGACCCGTGACCTGCTGGGCCGATAGCACAGGGTCGAGGCCATCTAGGAGAGGCCGGAGGGGCAGGAAGCCTCGCTTTCCTAGAAGTGGTCATGGGCTGTGGTCTGAGATCTGGCTCAAAGTTGCATCACTGGGTTCCATTCACTTGAATCTTTGGTTGTCTTGACCCCCACTGAGGTCTGCAGTTTAAATCCTACCATCCATGGGATGGTGGCCAACATCCCAAAGTATCACTGAATGCCTTGTCCTATCCCGTGGAAGGAGTGGCCACTAGCCTAGGGGGTTCCTGCCATGCTCCCCATGGGTGTCGTGGCAGGAAGAGGCTGGGTGGGGCGAGAAGAGTAACTCCAGCCCAGCCCCTGCCTTTGAGAGAGGGGCACTCTGTGTCCACGCAGAAGGAATCTGAGCACATGTCCTTTCAAGAGGGTGCCATCCAGGCTCAAGTGGGCAGCATGTGAGTGACTGAGACAGATCAGGGGCGGGGTTGGGGATACCGGAAGGGCCAGACCTAGATCTGCCTCGGGAGCGTTTGTCTGGAGAGAGACAGGCAGCTTCAGAGCTGGCTGCTGGGAGCCTTGGAGGGGAGGAGCAGAGTGCTGCGCTCTGTACCCAGCGCTGGTGTTTGGGAGGCGTCTCAGAAAACCTCTCAGTGGTACTTTAGTTTCCTGGTTCACCCCTCCCAAGGGAGCACACAAGCTTGTCCCTGGCTCCCTATTCCTGCCCCTGCTCAGGCCTTCCCTCCAACTGGACACATGGTCTTCGTTTTGCTCTCTCCCTTCACCCCCAGCTTCCATCTTGTGACCTCCAGCTGCTGATTTCTGCTGTGCTCCCCCTCTTGACTCCCTTCTCTGCCTGGTTTCCAGGCTTCAGCCCACCTGTCCCTGCGCTCCATGGCTTCTGAACGAGACCTTCTAGGAGTAGCACGGGAGGCTTTCCATGACCTGCCTCCAAACCCTCTACCATCTCCACGGCACCCCGTCTCTAACCAGTCAGCCTACATAGGCAGGGGGCTTGGTGTCCGACTGCCTAGGTTCAAATCCTGGATCCAAACTTATTAGTTGTGAAACCTTGGGGAAGCCATAAGTTAAAGCCACAATTTTCTCACCTAGGAAACGTGGATATCAGCAAAACTCTCAATAAAAAGGGGTTGGGTGGATCGAGGGGGAACGGAACACATGAAGGGCTGAGTAAAGACCTGGCACAGATCAGTCTCGCAACCGTCTCTGAGCACGTGGCCCACTGCGCCCACTTCTTGGATTGCCTCCCCGCCCCAATCACTGGCTGAGGTCGTGGGGACATCACACCCGGCTTGGTGCTGGTTCTCTTCTAGAGCATTCATTCTTGGGGGCTTTTTGCCTCTCCTGATGAGATGGCTGCTGCCATCTGCTTGCACGTTCCTCTGCGTATCACCCAGTGCTGTGTATACAGAGGGCACCCAGGAAACCCTGCTGGATCCCAGTGGCTAAATCGGATAGTGCTGATTCTCACTTCAGGACAGATCCAGGAAGGCTTCCCAGGGTAGATTACGCCCCTAGAAATTTCCCTGGGATGGTGGCTGGCGGGGGGAAGGGTATGGCAGCCACATCCTCGCCAGATGTCTCAATACCCTGGAGGATGCAGGGGGTGCTTATGAATAGGAGGTGGCAGAGAGCTGAATGCAGCCCCCTTCCCCACCAAATCATATCCAAAAGGGGAGTGGCTTTTGCAACCAAGAGGCTTTTTTTTTTTGGTAGCAGTTTTACTGAAGTATATTTTACTTATAAAATTCACCTCATCAAAGTATACAATTCAGTGGTTTTTAGTAACTTTACCAAGTGGTACAACCATTGCAGTAAATCAATTTAAGAACATTTCCATCCCTCCTTGAGAATCCTCTCTTCGGTGCAGTGGTGAATGGTGTAACTCAGGCACACTGACAGTAGGTACAACACCTATTGCAGCTCGTCACCCGACAAGGGGTAGGGTGTATTTTCCTTCATTCCCTTGGCATCCTCTGGGGAGGATGTCTGGGGAGATGTCTGAAGCCTCAACAACCTAGAGGGACCCAGATTCCAGGCTGGACATTGCCACTGCTGAGCAGACTGTCACTCAGCCATGCTCAAGAGTCAGCTTCCACACCAGAAAGACAGACGCAATACTTCCTCCCCTGCCTACCTCCTAGGTTCCAGGGGAACAAAGCAGGTGGAAGAACTCCCTTAGCTGATGCAAGGGAGCATTGCTGGTTTTTTGTCAGGGGTAAGAAGTATGTCAGTCAGAGGAGGGAAACGATTCCAGAGACTCTGATCATCTCCTCAAATTCGTTGAGGGTCACAGCCCTCTGGCCAGCATGGAGTGGTAGGCTAGCAAAACACCTCCATCGGAGGAGAGTGGCTTGACTTAGCCACAGAATGGAGAGGGAAGGGGAGGGCCACTCTTTGAGACGGCAAGGCTGTCCCTTCCACGGACAGTGAAAGAGCCCTCACTCCTTGGCCTCTTTCTCCCAGGACTGTGTCTAGCTGCCCCGAGGAAAAACGTTCGATGGTGTGCCATCTCACAACCGGAGTGGTCCAAATGCTACCGGTGGCAGTGGAGGATGAAGAAGCTGGGCACTCCCTCTGTCACCTGTGTGAGGAGGACCTCTGCCTTGGAATGTATCCGGGCCATCACGGTGAGTCCAGGCCGTAGGTTGGGTGGGACCAGACTGAAAGGGAAAGGATCCAAGTGCCATGGAAAGACCAGACTGAAAGGGAAAGGATCCAAGTGCCATGGAAAGACCAGACTGAAAGGGAAAGGATCCAAGTGCCGTGGAAAATGTGCTCCCCCTGCCCTCTCTGCTCTTCTTCCTGAGCGCCTGTATGTTGGGAGCTGTCCTCTCTCCTAGGACACAACGCTATTTTGGAAGCAGACATTACCATTCTAACATTTGAAAACCATCTGTAGGGAAACTGGCGTCATCACACAAATTGAGAATAATGACAGTGCAATGATGGTGGCTCAGACGGTAAAGAATCTGCCTGCAATGCAGGAGACCTGGGTTCGATCCCTGGGTTGGGAAGATCCCCTGGAGAAGGAAATGGCAACGCACTCCAGAATTCTTGCCTGGAGAATCCCATGGACAGAGGAGCCTGGCGGGCTACAGTCCATGTTGTTGCAGAGAGTCGGACATGACTGAGTGACTAACCCACCGCTAACACACAATGATGTCACAGAAGCAGTTGTATTGGGTGAATATGTTACACTGGCAAAAGTCAGGGTGACTCTAAGAAAAAATCTCCAGAGAGCTTACCTCTGAACTTGCAGAGAAAAAAGCTGAGCCCATCATAGTCAGCACATCACATGCTGGGGCACAGCCTGCCAGGCCACACTGGAAAGACACTTGTCTAAGACGTTAGCAGAGAGAGAGGAAAGGGAGTCATGACTTGTGCATAACTTCAGATTCCTTTTGTTTATTTCAGATGTAAAATCTATTGCAATCATTTTTATTCGTCTGTTTGACAAGTATGTTGTGTGTCTGCCATGTGCCATGGTATATGTGACTTTAGCACAAAGTAGGTAATGTGCGTAAAGTTCCTATTAATATCTAGGGTTATTGGAACAGTACTTAAGGGAAAAAATCTAGTTTGAATAATATTTTAGACTGTGAGTTTACAACTGTGGCCCGTGGACAAACAACGCCAGCATTTCCTGCTGGCTTAAAATGCAGATTTGTCGGCCCTATTCTAACTTGTTCCACATCTGTGACTAAGACCTCAAAATCTGCCTCTTTAATTAGAGCCCCATTTGAAATCAGTACCACAGACTGCAGACTTCCCTGGTGATTCTGTAGTAAGGAATCCATCTACCAATGCAGAAGATGTGAATTCAATCACTGGGTCAGGAAGATCCCCTGGAGAAGGAAATGGCAGCCCACTCTAGTACTCTTGCCTGGGAAATCCCACGGGCAGAGGAGCCTGGTGGGCTCCAGTCGATGCGGTCGCAAAGAGTTGGACACAACTGAGCAACTACACAACAGCAACTACATACCATAGAGATAGATTAAATGCTTAAAAATAAAATGTGTATTATCGAAAACCTAGAGAGGTAGACTCGTTAGCAGAACTGTAGAGGGAAGAGAAGTCTCTTAGCTTTTAAAAAAGCAATGAACCAAATCAGGAAGTAAAATGAATGCTTAAAAATTTTAACTTATAGCCATTAAAAACATTTAAGCAAAACATTTGACAGAACTGTAAAGCAATTATCTTCCAATTAAAAAAAATTTAGAAAGCCCTGGAGTGCATATGCACCAGCTCTGACAAGTGACTGTATTCTTCTATAAAGAACTAATTCAACTGATAAGAAATGTAAGATCACATAAGAATAACAATGTGGGGAGATGGAGGTAGTATTAATAAAAATACTATGAAATGTTCCCCATAATAATCAAGAGACACACAAATCTAAGCAATCTGTTAGCACTTGAATTTTCTAAGTGATAGCACTTAATAAAATGAAAGCCTCTCACACCGGTGGTTCTATAGTGAAACTGGTCCTCACGGTAGGTGGCATTCCAAATTGGAAAGGAATTGTCTGGAAAGCCGGATGGCAATGGTGGCCAAGGCCTTGAAGACAAAATGCCCATTGTCTGGGTGATCCCTACCTCAGATGCCTATCCCAAGGCAATAGGTCATTAGAAGGGAAAAAGGCTAAAAGGACAAAGCTGCCTGTGCAAGTATAATTTTAACAGCAAAAAGTTAGAAGGAACCCGAGTGGTGAACATTGGAGGGAATGTTTCAAATTTAGCTTAATAAATTATCAAACAGCCACATTATGATAAAATATCATGAAGTCAGTGCAATCAATAAAGCTGCTACAGGAGAAAATGTAGGCAGTTTTAGATGAATGAAGCAGTCTAGAAAATATTATTTCNACAGCAAAAAGTTAGAAGGAACCCGAGTGGTGAACATTGGAGGGAATGTTTCAAATTTAGCTTAATAAATTATCAAACAGCCACATTATGATAAAATATCATGAAGTCAGTGCAATCAATAAAGCTGCTACAGGAGAAAATGTAGGCAGTTTTAGATGAATGAAGCAGTCCAGAAAATATTATTTCTGCTGCTGCTAAGTCACTTCAGTCATGTCCGACTCTGTGCGACCCCATAGATGGCAGTCCACCAGGCTCCCCCGTCCCTGGGATTCTCCAGGCAAGAGCACTGGAGTGGTTTGCCATTTCCTTCTCCAGTGCATGAAAGTGAAAAGTGAAAGTGAAGTCGCTCAGTCGTGTCTGACCCTCAGTGACCCCATGGACTGCAGGCTGCAAATATGAGAAATAAGTAAGCATCAGTGAAGTACTATGCCAAAGAGGATGAACATGGTTTATGATGATGATAACTTTAAGATATACTAATAGTTAACATTTGTATTCAATAAAAATAAGAACTTGAAATATAGAGGAAAACCGGGGCGGGGGGGAAGCATCTAGACCTTTGGTTTTTACGGAACTTTTAATTTTGTCTTGGGATGTAGCTGATTGATTGACATTGTTGTGGTAGTTTCAGGTGAGCAGCAAAGGGACTCAGCCACACCTATACAGGTGTCCACTCTCCCCAACTCCTCCCATCCAGGCTGCTATACAACACTGAGCACAGTTCCCTGTGCTGCACAGTAGGCCCTTGTTGATTGTCCACTTAAGATATAGCAGTGTGTACATGTCCATCCCCAAGATTTATAATATAAAAGACGGTGAAGGATGCCACCGCTGAGTGAGCTGAGGCATGTCTTGTGCAAAAGCGGCCACCTGGCGACCTCCGGAGTTACAGAAAAGGGGCTGGAGCCCGTTACCCAACAAAGAGGGGCTCTGGGCTCACACTACCTCTCACCGCAACTGAGTGGGATGTGACTGGAAGCTGACCCTCTGGAAGATCCTTCCAGCCGTGGAGCCTTCTGACATTCTGAGGTTCACTCGCCTGGCTTAGGGCAGGTTTTCTCCTGAAGCTGGTCTGGCCTGTGGTTTCAGGAAAAAAAGGCGGATGCTGTGACCCTGGATAGTGGCATGGTGTTTGAGGCGGGCCTGGACCCCTACAAACTGCGGCCAGTAGCAGCAGAGATCTATGGGACGGAAAAGTGTGAGTTCTCCCTGGGGACCCAGAAGTTGAGGTGGCCTGGACCTGGGCCCTGGGCTCTGTGGGGTCAGAGTGGACAAGGCACAGAGCCGAGGTCTCAGACAGCGTCACACGTCCAGGGAATGATGTCCCTGGGCTCTTTAGGCCAGTCACCGACCCACTGGGGAAGCAGAGGAGGCTCTGGGCTGCAGTGACCAGATGGAATTCCCCTTCCCACTAGGGGCTCGTTTAGGGAGGGCTGTTTCTCTCTCCCTCCGGTCCAGGCTAAGAGCTCTCAATTCTCTCTACCCTTTCTGCAGCTCCCCAAACCCACTATTATGCTGTGGCTGTCGTGAAGAAGGGCAGCAACTTTCAGCTGGACCAGCTGCAAGGCCGGAAGTCCTGCCACACGGGCCTTGGCAGGTCCGCTGGGTGGAACATCCCTATGGGAATCCTTCGCCCGTTCTTGAGCTGGACAGAGTCAGCCGAGCCCCTCCAGGGAGGTAAGCCGTGTGGGGGTTCTGGTGGTCTCAGGCTGGGGTCCCTACTCCAGTGGCACCTTCACAAGCCACTTCAGGGTGTCCCAGGTGAGCCTGTGGGGTGAATCCAAGACAGGGGTCAGGTTAACTGCTGTGAAGCCTGTGGGGGTGGGGTCTCCTGTATCAGCAGCTCTGGGAGCTGGTAGCTGAGTCTAGTCTCAGCCAATGTACATCTCCTGAGCTCCTGGCTTTGCAAAGGCTGTCAGGTGGGGGGTGGAGGGGAGGGAACGCTGGGGGTGCTACTGGCTGTGGTCTAGTGAGCTCATATCCTGGTTCATTTCTCTCTGTTCAACAGCTGTGGCTAAATTCTTCTCTGCCAGCTGTGTTCCCTGTGTTGATGGACAAGCGTACCCCAGCCTGTGTCAACTGTGCAAGGGGGTGGGAGAGAACAAGTGTGCCTGCTCTCCCCAGGAACCATACTTTGGTTATTCTGGCGCCTTCAAGTGAGTGAGACTATCCTCTTCTCCCCAGCGGCCCATGTGTCCTCGGGCTAGGAAGCCCTTTCTCTGGCCCCACATAGAGCTCCATGAGCCAGTGGGGACCATGGAGGAGGTCCGGTTCTCCAGCTGTGCAGAGAGACTGAGTCCGAAAAAGGTGCTGGCTCTGCCCAGTGCGTGATCTACTCCAGTCCCCTAGCCCCCCGCAGGGCCCCCTCACCTCCGCACCAGCCCAGCCAGCAGTCACATCAGCTCACACTCCTGCCTCTCCAGAGATCCCTGAATCTGGCTTTGTCCCTCTGCGGTCCTGGGCTCCTCCTGCTGACGGCTGTGCCCTCCCTAACTACAGAGGGACTGAAGGAGTCTTGTCATGAGCAGACTGGCCCCAGACCCCTGCCCAGGCAGCCAGACAGCCTGGTCCCTCTCCCCAGGAGGTAGCGATCTCTGCCTCACTGGGGACCTCTCTCCTCCACGCAGCCTCGCACTGAAGCTGATGTTTCTCCTTTTACCCCATCTGCCTCTTGGACTCAGGCATTTTGTGTGTGTTGGGGGGCCTCCCCGATTCTCTGCTGCTCAGGGCACGTTTGCCACTTAGCCCTCGGAGGGGAAAAAACCATGTGGCCACACATACTGCTTTTACCTTCTGGTGTAGAGGCTTGGAAACTCTTTTACATAGAAAGACAAAGTTTAGCTCTCTCAATCAACCCTTAAAGGGGAAAGTGGGGGTCTCTAGCCAGCATCCTCTGGTTCTTTCTTCCTCAGAATCCATCTGCAGGTGGCCCTGATGCCTTCCCAGTGGGGGCCCCAGAGGCTCAGAGACCTGTCCTCTGCAGGTCAGGAGCCCACAGAAGACAAGCCCCAGGGCCCTGATCCACAGGCAGGCACGAGGAACAAGCCGGGCCGCTCTGTGCTGACCCTCCTGGTGCTTTCTCGTCCCACAGGTGTCTGCAGGAGGGGGCTGGAGACGTGGCTTTTGTCAAGGAGACGACAGTGTTTGGTAAGGGGAGGGCGAAGAGCCGCGGGTACTGCCTCCTTTGATTTTCTTTCCTTTCATTTCATTGTAAATCCAAGTACTGAGCTAATTTGACTCCTCACTTCCTGGCACGCGATTATCAAAGTTCTCCGCAGAGCACAGCTCTTATTTTTATGTGACTTTCTATTTTAAGCAATCAGTTTTCTTTGAAACTCCCGTGCCTGCTCTCTTTCTCTTCTGCATCAAAGACACCCATTCAAGGCATCTGGCACATGTCCTCCAAGACAGATGTGGTCTTGCAAAGTGTGGAGTGCTGATCTGTGTTTCTGGATCCTAAGCTCACAGAAGCTTTATTGATCGTTACTGATTATGATCGTTATTGATTATTGATCGTTATTGATTATTGATTGTGATCAAGGTTTTCCACTCAGCATTCTGTTTTAGAGATTCATCCATGTTGTTGTGCTGTACTTGTCTGGTTCAGTGGTTCTAACAGGGGAGAAGCGCTCCGTGGAGAGCACACATTACATTTACTACCTACAGTTGTAAAGCAGTAGATACGTTACTGTTGGTTTATCTTGCATTTCTGGCATCTAGTGAGTTTGATCACCTCAATATATTTGCGGGTAGTCTGGGCTTCCCTTTCTTCCTTTTTTTACCTTTGACTATCTTTCTCTTGATTTTCATGCCTGTTTCTTCATGATTTTGATTCAAGGTGAGGCATTCCCCCTCTCTAGATAACCAGCCATGGTTGGTTCTAGA
>SJYA01002755.1:678365-731749 GCA_006410615.1 Neotragus moschatus
AAAAAAAAAAAAAAAAAAAAAAAAAATCTGTCAGTAACAGGTTTGTTGAACAGAAGTCCTTGATATTGATAAAGTCAAATTGGTCACTTTTGCCCTGCTAGCATATGTTTTGGGGTTTTTTAAAGATGCTATTTTCCATCCAAATCATAAAGATTTTCTACAATACAATTTATAGACTCCACTCCCTAACACATTCTTGTCTGTTCATATGTGCCCTACCTAGGAAATTAGGTATGGATTCCACTTGAGCATTCTCCCCTTTATAGTGAGACCATTTTCTTTAACAATA
The DNA here is from genome assembly GCA_006410615.1 of Neotragus moschatus. NCBI lineage: Eukaryota > Metazoa > Chordata > Mammalia > Artiodactyla > Bovidae > Neotragus > Neotragus moschatus. The sequence continues at coordinate 678,655 of SJYA01002755.1, forward strand.
CTGACTGTAAAAAATTCTACCCTTTTCCTACTGCTGTATGGAGCCACTTATACATAAAACTTGTTTATAGTCATGGATTCTGAGCTATTTTGTATCACTGGTCTATTTGCATTTTTCTGCTTTTATTCCTCTGGTTTGTAGTGATTCTTAATAGCTTATGGAGGTGGAAGTGGGAGGGAGAGAAAGAGAGAGAACCTTCCTCAAACAGTTTGCTGTTTATTCTCTAACTAAAATTTTTGAATTATTTTCTTGATTGTTTAAAGCATCATACTTTAAGTAGAATTGTATTGAATTTAAATTGATTCATGAAAAACTGATTTATTTGTGTCAAATTTTCTAATCCCTGGATCATAATAAATCTCTCCCTTTTGATCACATCTCTTTTTAGGTTCTTTAATAGAATTTATAGAACTTAACATTTTTCTCTTAGTCTCCTGTGTTGTTTGTTTTTGTCTTACTTTGGCTGAGCAGAAAGGCTTGCGGGATCTCAGTTCTCTGACTAGGGATTGAACCCAGGCCACCACAGTCAAAGCACTGAATCCTAACTACTAGACCATCAGGGAGCTCCCTCCTGAATTGTTTTCTTTTTTTTTTTTTCCTGCATTGTTTAATGAAACTGATTGTAGTCACTCAGTGGTGTCTGACTCTGTGTGACCCTATAGACTGTAGCCTCCCAAGCTCCTCTGTCTATGGGCTATCCAGACAAGAGTGGGTTGCCATTTCCTACTCCAGGGGATCTTCCTGACTCAGGGATTGAACACATGTCTCCTGCATCTCCTGCTTTGGCAGGCGGATTCTTTACCACTGAGCCACCCAAGAAGCCAGTGAAGCCGATTATCGGCTACTTAATGATTTTACTGGCTATTATAGTATATTATATTCTGTATTAGTTTCTGTTCTGTTGTTGCTAATGAGGGTAACACTTGATTTTTGTAGTGTTGTCTCGCTGGACTTTTCTTGTTAGTTTTATTAGTTTTTTCTTGGTTTCACTGGCTTTTCTATGTAGGTGATTGCATCATCTTTCAATCATTAGAATTTGTCTTTTTCCTTCCAGTGTTTATATCTCTTATTTCTTTAGTAAATTGTGAAATAACAGGTCATCTGGTATTGTGTTGGCAATGTGACAACTGACATCTTTGCCTTGGTCCTGATTTTGAAGTGACTTTGAATTTTCTTCTTTTAGTATGATTTTGCTGTAGATATTTCAATAACTAGCATTTATCAAGTTTAATACCTTTACCAAGTTCTCTATATTACTGGTTTTCCAAAACTGAAAAAAAGCACAAATAAATGTTGAACATATAAATGCTTTTCTCGGTAGCTATTAAGATGATCTCATTGTTTTCCTTTAATTCATTCTTGTCATGAATGTCTTTAGCTTCTTTGACATTCAGTCATTCTTTTGTGAATGCAATAAACTGATAAATGTAAGAGTCTGACCTATTAGTTTAAAAATAGTCTGTTATATTGAGTTAGCTAATTATTTTAGATTTTTCTGTTTATGTTCATAAGTAAAATAGATCTGTAATTATTTCCTCTTGTACTTCTTTCTCTGATTTTGAGATCCAAATTATATTAAGCTCATCACTTAATGTATTCTGATGCAATTTACATGTGATATAGATCAGTTCAGTTTAGTTCCGTTGCTCAGTCGTGTCGGGATGGACTCACTCATACCGTCTGTCCCCCTTTTTGGATACACCCAAGTGTTGAGAAGTGATTCAACTGTATTTTTTTGCTTTAAATTTTTACCATTTTTATTCTTTCTAGAGATGTGGGTTAAGGCAGCAGTTCCGGGCTTGTTTCCATCTTGTGACCCTTTGTAGGTGGGGTTGTCATGTAAAAAGATGGGTCTGGTTCGGCCTCCTTGGCTTGCCAGGCAACAGTTGCAACAATCCCAGAACCTGTATGATCCAATCAGAGGAACATGGGCTTTCCCTTAAGGCTTCCTGGGCACTGTCTTTACTTTTCCACATGTTCTGGAGCAATCCACTGCCCTTCTGACCCCCAGTTTTGTCAACTGTATAAGATGTCTCCTCCAGCTCAAATTCTATGGGGAGAGGAGGGCCATAGCTCATGGCTACTGACTGGGGTCTGCTCATCTGGACCCTCCTCTCCTCCACTCTCCTTCCCCCAGAGAACTTGCCAGAGAAGGCTGACAGGGACCAGTATGAGCTTCTCTGCCTAAACAACACTCGGGCGCCAGTGGGTGCATTCAAGGAGTGCCATCTGGCCCAGGTCCCTTCTCATGCTGTCGTGGCCCGAAGCGTGGATGGCAAGGAGAACTTGATCTGGGAGCTTCTCAGCAAGGCACAGGTATCCCCACCCACAGTACCCCCACCCGCTTGGATCTGGTGGTGGGGAGGTTTCCTTCCTTCCTTCCCTAACTTCCTGCCACTCTGGAAGATTCAGTGGCCTGCCTGTCTAGGCCATACTCCATACAGCTGAAACAGTGATGCCTCCTCTAGCGTGACCCACTGGCGGTGTCTCCCAGGCCGGAATAGAAGTAGGGGGAGGATGATGCAATATTCTCAAGACTCTAAGGTGCTTAGACCCCAGCAACTTCGTAAAGACCAAGCCATGACTGAGCTGTGTCTCAGGGATACCCTGAGACCCCCTACAGGAGGAGGTCAACCCAAGTTCGTGCTCTCAAAATCATCCCAGAGTTCCAGATACTCTGTTTCAACCTGGTGTTTCAGTTTCCTGTTTACCACTGACATCATAATTCTCTTTCCCTTTACTAGGAGAAGTTTGGGAAAAACAAGTCTCAGGGCTTCCAGCTCTTTGGCTCTCCACACAGCCAGAGGGGCCAGAGGGACCTGCTATTCAAAGATTCTGCCCTTGGGTTTTTGAGGATCCCCTCAAAAGTTGATTCGGCACTGTACCTGGGCTCCCGCTACTTGACCGCCTTGAAGAACCTCAGGGAAAGTGAGTGAGGACCAGGCCTGCCCTAAGGGCAGGCCAGTGTGGGCGGGGAGCCTTGGCTAAGGCCTTCCAGGAGCACCTCACCACCCTCCACCCCCGCCCACTATGGGCAGCTTGACCCTGCTCTGCAGTGGTCCCTTGGTCACCTTCCAGCCCCTGGAAGTCTTCACCGGGGTAGGTGTGATGTGAATGTGAGCGTCTTCTGTGGACCAAATCAGGTGACAAGTGTCTCTAAAGGAGCATGTCGCCTGCTGATAATGCTGCCGCAGGACCCTGTGTGCGTCAGGTTGCCCAGCCCTGGTGGAGCAGTCAGTTTGCCTCTGGGGAAGTGAGAAGTATGAAGACACCCCAAGAGAGCCAGGGCCCTTCTGGCTCCTTCCAGGGAGCCCTCAGCCTGCTGACCGCTGTGTCCCCGGGCAGCTGCGGAGGAGGTGAAGGCGCGGTGCACGCGGGTCATGTGGTGCGCGGTGGGACCCGAGGAGCAGAATAAGTGCCAGCGGTGGAGCGAGCAGAGCGGCCAGAATGTGACCTGTGCCACGGCCGCCACCACCGACGACTGCATCGCCCTGGTGCTGGTAGGGGCCTGCCGCCAGCCTGCGAGCGGCATGGGCGGGGGGGCCCAGGCCACCGCATCTGGCTGGGGGGGAGCAGGGGCTCAGCGGTGCTTCACCCCCAGTGGGGCAGGGTCTGTTGGTGCCTGCGCAGACTGGGGACAGAGCTTTCTGTCCTCCAGAGTGTCTGTTGTGGACTTCCCACTCTTCTGATCTTAAGAACAACTCACAATGAATGCAGGTAATTTGGAAAATTGGGAAAGATGTGATGTAAAAGCAGAGAGCAGTGGAACCTCATACGGGGCCACCACAGTTCAGGGTGTGTTAGTCACTCAGTCATGTCTGGCTCCTGGTGGTCCCATGGACTGTAGCCCTCCTCTGTCCATGGGATTCTCCAGGCAAGAATACGGGAGTGGGTTGCTGTGCCCTTCTCCAGGAGATCTTCCCGAATCAGGGCTTGAATCCGAGTCTCCCGCATTGCAGACAGATTGTTTACCATCTGAGCCAGCAGGAAAGCCCCATAGTTAAGAGTTTCACTAATTCCTCACGCTAGGATTCATCAGTTCATCTCAGTTTAGCCTCGGAACAGTAGTGGATTGTTGCGCTTATGTTGTTTTGAGTCCTTTTCACTTAACAGTATATCTTGGCTATTTTCCCAGGTGACATATGCTTTGAAAACACTTTAAAAAATTATTTCAGTGACTTTTCTGGTGGTCCGGTAGTGAAGAGTCCAGGAAGGCCTTTAGGGGCCTTGGTTTGATCACTGTTTGGGGAAGATCCCACGTGCTGCCTGGTGTGGCAAAAAAGAAAAAAAAAAATTCAGAATATCTTGTATATGGATGTGGCACAATTTAGTCATGACCCTATTCTTCTTTGTCCCCTTATTTTGATGTTATCAATAACCCTGTGCTGTGCAGCCTTGAATAGAAATCTTCATCCACATCTCCAATTACACCTCCAAATACAGTTGTAAAAAAAGTTATTAGTCCAAAGAGGCAGTTTCACAGTCTTGCTGAATCCATGTTCCAGTGCTGGAGTGAGGGCTTGTTCATTCTGATGGTGAGCGAATTGAATTGGTTCTGTTCACTTGCTGAATACTTTTGAGTGTAGTGCTAATGAGTGGAGACCANCTTCAATACAGTTATAAAAAAAGTTATTAGTCCAAAGAGGGAGTTTCACAGTCTTGCTGAATCCATGTTCCAGTGCTGGAGTGAGGGCTTGTTCATTCTGATGGTGAGCGAATTGAATTGGTTCTGTTCACTTGCTGAGTACTTTTGAGTGTAGTGCTAATGAGTGGAGACCAGGCAAGACCAATCATTCCCACCTGTCTCCTCAGCGAGGGAGGCTGATGCAGGAGTGGTCCCAACAGTGCTCCAAGTACAGAAGGAGTTTTTGTTCCGAGTCTGGGGGTAAAGACTCCACCCGCCAACGCAGGAGGCACGGGTTCGATCCCTGGGTCAGGAGGATCCCCTTGGAGGAGGAAATGGCAACCCCCTCCAGTGTTCTTGCCTGGAGATCCCATACACAGAGGAGCCTGATGGGCTACAGTCCATGGGGTCGCAGAGTCGTTCACATCTTAGGGACTCAACAGCAGCAACGACTGGGCTGCCTGTTCCCGGCCTTTCCAGCGGAAGTGACGGTGTGAAAGCCATGTACGGCTGGTTGAGNGGAGATCCCATACACAGAGGAGCCTGATGGGCTACAGTCCATGGGGTCGCAGAGTCGTTCACATCTTAGGGACTCAACAGCAGCAACGACTGGGCTGCCTGTTCCCGGCCTTTCCAGCGGAAGTGACGGTGTGAAAGCCATGTACGGCTGGTTGAGAATTAATAGTGGTGTTTCCTTGGGCTGCCCAGATCAGTCCTTGCTGCTTCCCTGGGGCACCTGACCTCCGTTCTCTTAGAGCTGTAAAGACAGGCAGGATGGGAAATAGCCTCACCGTGGTGCTGAAGATATGCTTTGTCTTGGCAGAAAGGGGAAGCGGACGCGCTGAGCTTGGATGGAGGGTATATCTACACTGCGGGCAAGTGTGGTCTGGTGCCTGTCATGGCAGAGAACCGGAGTAAGTGGAGAAGGGCACCCTCTGGCTTATTCCCTCTGGGCTTCGAGGGCGGGGTGGAGAGGAGTNTGTGTGCCACGTTCTCGCTGTGGCCCACGTCCTGGGCAGGGCTCTGCTCCGGTGGGGCCCTGCTGCATTTTGAATGGGTCTTTGGGATTCCGCCTTGGCAGGCTTTCATGTGGCTCTGCTCCTCCCCAGGAGTGCACGCTGGTGTGGCTCCCCACGGCTGCCTCCCAGCTGTGGGGAGGCTGCCAGGACCATGGAGGGACATTCCCAGCATGGCCTGACCTTGGCATGTGGTGTGGCTTTTCCGGAGGCAGAGAATGCACAAGTCAGATAAGGGGTGCTATTTGCTCACTGGGGCAGGGCTTCCTTGTCACTTTTATTTCCTGTCTCGTTAACCTGTTTTAATCCGTGTTAACTCCTTGTTGTTGTTTAGTTGCTAAGTTGTGTTCAACTCTGCCACCCCATTAACTGTAGCCCACCAGGCGCCTCTGTCCATGGGATTTCTCCAGGCAAGAATACTGGAGTGGGTTGCCATTTCCTTCTCCAGGGAATCTTCCCGACCCAGGGATCGGACCTGAGTCTCCTGCATTGGCAGGTGGATTCTTTACCATCAGAGAAGCCCCCACTAACTTCTTAATGTGCACTAAATCGCATGATGAGTTGGTCCAGATTCGGTTCGGCTGCAGCAAGGACAGAGGACCCCCAGTAGAAATGAATAGAGGCTTATTTCTCTCTCGTGAGTGAATCCCGAAGGTGGCTTGTCCAGAGCTGACAGGACAGCAGCATGGTATCAGGGACCTGGCTTTCAAATATCTGGCTGTTTTGACACGTATGTGACTTCCATGCTCAAGGTCACTCACGGCTCATGTCACATGTGGTGGTCCAGCCCGCTTCTGCAGAATGAAGGAAAGGAAGGAGAAGGGGCAGAACATGTATGCCAGCTGTCTTTTGAAGATGTCAGGACACTGGCCCCCGATACTCCTGCTCATATTTCAGGAGTGAGTGCCTGGCTACGTGGCTTACTAGCCACAGTCTGATAAGGCTTATCTCTATTTTACCGGGTACCAGGTGCCCTGATAAAAAGCAGGGTTCCTATTACTGAGGAAAAGGGGAGAGCAGAACCTGGACATTTTGTAGCTTCTGATACAATGGCCATAGAATTCATCCAGCTGAGTCCCCTGCTCGAGGCTGTGAGGATGGGACCCTTTGTACAGTCACAGACTTCTCCAGCCCCAGTCAGGTTATCTATAGTCTCAAGTTTTTCTGCATCCCGTTGGGGCCCAGGTTGGTGGTAACTTGTTACTGCGTGTTATAATGACTGTGTTCTGTCTGCCTTGGTCAGACCAAGCCACGTCTGTCACCTGTTAGGCAGAGACCACTTAATCTTGACACAGGTAGGAAGAGGTGGCTCCCCACGTTTCTTCTCTGCAGATGAATTCTTTAGTCAGAGCTGTGCCCCTGGGGCTGACCCGAAATCCAGACTCTGTGCATTGTGTGCTGGCGATGACCAGGGCCTGGACAAGTGTGTGCCCAACTCCAAGGAGAAGTACTATGGCTACACCGGGGCTTTCAGGTGAGTGCTGTGGCCAGGCTTCTTCAGGACAGGGCCTTGGCCCTCAGCCTCCAAGATCTTGGCACATTACATTTCTTTTTTTTTTTTTTTTCTTTGTAAAATATATTTCCTTTATTTTTAATTGGAGGATGACTGCTTAACAATGTTGTATTGGTTTCTGCCGTAGAAAACACGAATCAGCTGTAAATACCAGAAGTATAAGTATATCGCCTCCCTCTCTGCCCTCTGCCCCCGCTAGAACACCCCTGTAGGTTCTCGCTGAGAACCAAGTTGAGCTCCCTGTGTGGTACAGCGACTGACTCTCTGTTTTATGCGTGATGATGTTTACATTTCAGTGCTTCTCTCTCAGTTCATCCCACCCTCTTCTTCCCCCTGCTGTGCCCGCAAGTCTTTGGCACTGCATTGCTAAGGGGCCTGATGTGGTCTGTCGGGGGCAGCCTGGGGATCAGCTGATGGGCAGGCTGCGGAGGGCTCCTCCCACCACACCCACCATCCCACGAGTGGGGACTGACCCCAAGGCTGTCTGACCTCAGCTCTGCTGGGCCCCTTCCTTTGTCCTGGAACCAAGGTCAATCTCAGTGGACCTCAGTGTCATGTTCAGAATCAGATAGGGAGAGGTTGTGGTATAAGGCCTTTCGGCAACTCAGTTTTATGGGGAAGAATTCTCTTTCCCGTAGGCACCACCTTCTCCCCTAGTCTAGGTAGTTACGTCTCACGTTTTTCTGCTCTCTTTGATTTTGGCCTTAGAAATGGCAGAGAAAAGAGTGTTGCAGAGTTATTCTCCACTAGTGAAAAATAAACCAAAAAGTGTTTTCAGAACTCACAAATTATAAACACTTAGTGAATTACAGTATCTTTTCACGTCCTCATTTTTTCAGTCTCATTCATGCAGCTATTACTTCTGAGTGATACGGTTAGGGGTTTGAAGGGCAAGAGTTCTCCCCCATCCGTTATTTTTTCTCTATTCGCCAAGAATATATTTCACCACCAGGTGGCGTCATGTAACTGAGAAACACTGCTCAAACTGGTCTTGGAATTTTTTTAATGTAAATTCAGTAGCCCTCTCTCCAGTGACGCCGCTGCTAAGTCGCTTCAGTCGTGTCTGACTCTGTGCGACCGCATAGACGGCAGCCCACCAGGCTCCCCTGTCCCTGGGATTCTCCAGGCAAGAACACTGGAGTGGGGTGCCAGTGATTGGGATGATATAAAAGTAGCTTTTCTATACTCTGAGAGACTTATTACATATTTCATGAATTTACAAAAGAATTTTAAGGGGCTAAATTTTTGCACTTAGAAAAGTTGTAATGTGATTCCACTCAGAAATACTGAACAGACAACTTGTCTGATAAAAAACCATGAGGTTTTCCTTTTCAAACCTATAGTAAGGCACTATTTTATGGAAAATACATACACTTTAGAACTCTTATTTATACTAGAAGGAAATGCTTTGTCTTGTGCTCAACTCGAGAGTTGGAACTGGAAGTTCTGTTCATCTCTCTGTTTCTAACATCCTCATATATTGCTGGTTCTCAGTTTTTAAATGCCAGCCATTTTCTGCTGACTTTTTATTATGAAGGAAAACCTAGCCTCTTACTGTTCCTGTGCCTCTTCCACTCATAACCACAAGCTTCACCTCCTTTTAGAATCCAATGAGAGTATGACGTATTTAGGGTTTACTTTATTATGAATATGCAAATATTAGTCTCATATTAAATATGTGATATAATAAGATTATATTTACCTTACTGTACAAAGTTTTGGTTTACTCTGGAGTTGATAAGTGTCGTATTAAACTTTGCCTAACTTTCTATAGTGCTTTTAAAAAAATCACTCGTTCGTCCTCAACCCTTTCACTCGTAGCGCAAATCTCCCAACCTCCTGTGCATGAACAGACTGGGTGCTGCCCCAGGTTCATCCTTTACCTGCCAAGGTTGCATCTGACGTCTCCACTCTCCCTCCCAGGCTAGGCTGGCCCTTTCTAGGCCCCCCGCACATCTGTGGCCGTGGGATTCCCCTGAATCATCATTCCGGGGTTTTCCAGTGTCTTACTTCCTGTAAAAGGACTTGTTTTTTGGATCCTGCCTCTTTCGCTTTCTTGATTTTGTTGCGACAGAACATATCTTCTTGAGAAGGAGTGAGTAGGAGTTGCTGGTTTTTGAGTAGTTACATGTTTAAAAACATCTTTAGTCCACCCTTGAAGGGATTTATAGTTTGAATAAGTGCAGGCTAGAAAAAATTTTCCTAGGAATTTTGGCAGCATTTCCACATCTGGGAAATGGCAGCATTAACTGTTTTGACCAATGGTCCCACGAAAAACAAGGAAAAGTGTTGGATTCAGCACAAACACGCACACGACATGTTCCTAAGAGCACTGAATAACTGACAAAGTAGCAAGGGATTATTAGACTAAAATCTAAGGCAAATAGGGATTGAGGGGGCTAAGTGCAGCCACTTTGTCCTGAGGACAGTTAGCGACTCTGACAAACTTAAACTCAGACGTTACATACACCTTTAGGGTAGGAGTGAACGAGAGGTAGCTTCCCCTCCACTCCCAGAGGGCTTCAAGTTGCCTAGATGCGGAGGAAAATACACACCGTCCCTGAAAAAGTGAAGCCATGGGCCAGCTCTTACATGAATTTGCAGCTCCAACTTGTGCCTCTTAGGATGGTTCAGAAATTCTCAGCTCATAATTCCAAAAAAAGTGACCCTAGACTAGCGAGATCACTCCTCTAGGAACCTGTCTGGAAGACAGAATCTTCAGGTTAGGCCTCAAAGACTGCTCAGAAGTACTCTTTGAATAATAGTGAGCCAGACACAGTAAAAACAGTAACTATAACATTGTTAAACAAACCACAGGGAAGAAGTTGCCAGAAGTGGAAAACAGAAGAATCAGCAGGTTAGTGTTCTTAAAAGGAATAAATAGAACTTCTAGAAAGGAGAAAAAGTATAGCAATTGAAGTTAGCTATGCAGCTGACCAATTTAACAGAATAAACATAGCTAAAAAGAGAAGTAGTGATGTGGAAAGTATATGAAAAACCTATGCAGAATGTAACATAGAAAGAAAATAAGCAAATTCAGGAATTGAAGAGCATCAATTCATTGTCTTCTAAATCTAAAGTTTCTGATGAGAAAGCTGATAGTGGTTTTGATTCCTGCTGCTGCTAAGTCACTTCAGTCGCGTCCGACTCTGTGCGACCCCATAGACTGCAGCCCACCAGGCTCCCCCATCCCTGGGATTCTCCAGGCAAGAACACTGGAGTGGGTTGCCATTTCCTTCTCCAATGCATGAAAGTGAAAAGTGAAAGTGAAGTCGCTCAGTCGTGTCTGACTCCTAGTGACCCCATGGACTGCAGCCCATGAGGCTCCTCCGTCTGTGGGATTTTCCAGGCAAGAGTACTAGAGTGGGGTGCCATTGCTTCCCTAATTCTTTGTATATGACATTTTTTTCTTCTTGAAAAGAAAATTGTTTTTAAGTTTTTAGCAGTTTATTTTTGGCTTCCTAATTCTGAGAGAAAAGTTTTAGAAAGCTCATGAGATGTTTTAGTAAACAGATCTACACAAAGAATATTTTTTTGAAGAGTAAATAAATCAGACGTATTTGATGCATATTTATATCTAAATTTCATAGATTAGGAAAAATGAGTTCGGGGTTTCAGCCAATGTAAAATGCTTTGAAAGTTATTTTCTTGAAAAGTTTTTGATTAAAAAAATAAAGGAAATAAGCAATAGTTGTAAACATTATTTTGAACTCTCCCTCCAGTGTTCTGAAACTTCAAGAGGTTATATATGTGGCTCTTCTTTTAATCCATTGGATGGCACGTGTGTATTTACACTGCGTGTATATAGGCTCTGTTTAGTCCTCCTGTTCTCAGCTACTTTCAGTGGCACCTAGTACTCCTAATTGTTGAGTCTTTCTGGAGTTCTGCCGTGCACATCAGCTTTCTCCTTGGGTGTTCCCCACCCAAGTTGGACACGCGGGCGTCCGATTCATGTCACAGTTTTCTTTGCTCTGTTGGGTCGATTACCGCCCACCCATTGATCTCTGACTTCCAAGTGACATTATTACCCTCCCTCTTCCCCTCTTGCCTTCCTCTCACTCATGGATTTGTGGCTTAAACAAAGAAAATCTCATTCGTGCCACGTTATTGGCATTTTACAAGGAGGGAGGGTACTTAGAAGTCTTTGAGCTACCATTTTAAACTCGAAAGTTCCTGGACATTCTGTCTTTATTTTTTCTATGTTTGGAAATGTTGCCGTTTTTGGAATGTGTATTATAAATAGCTATGAAAATTCTCATTGTTTTTCCCCTCTGGCAATGTTTTTATCCTCTGGAACAATTTAGGTGCCTGGCTGAGGACGTTGGGGACGTTGCGTTTGTGAAAAATGACACGGTCTGGGAGAACACGAATGGTAGGTGAAGGTGTTTCCCTTTCCCCTTCAGAGCACAATCTTTGCTGTCACAACATAGCCTACTGTTGTGGCAGTCCCAGCGCGGGTTGGAAAAGAATTTCCTGACACAAAGTATTTCAGCAAGGAGTGACTTTATAAGAACAAGGAGCAGAGATAATGAGGGTGTTGCAGGCACAGTGGGCCAACCTCCTGACCAGGGAGAGTCGACCGAACGCTGTTAGAACAGCAACTAGGCTCAAGGGAGAGCCGACTCTTTCCTGGGTTAGTAGCCAATATTTTTTTTTAACTTAGACCTTTTTTTTTNCATCCGCGTGGTAGCACGTCTCAGAACTTGGCTCCTTCTTGTTGCTGAGTAAGACTCCATCGTGAGCACATAGTGCTGGTATTTGATACAAGTCCGTATAACTTGAGGAGCTTTATTTGTTCTCCTTCACGTGTGTGCATTTTAAGAGGCCGGTGGGTGGCCACAGCCCCAGAAAGCAGGCTTGGACTCAGCCGGGCAGCCGTGGCTGATGGAGCCTTCTCTGTCTCCAGGAGAGAGCTCTGCAGACTGGGCTAAGAGCTTGAATCGCGAGGACTTCCGGTTGCTCTGCCTCGATGGCACCACAAAGCCTGCGACGGAGGCTCAGAGCTGCCACCTGGCGGTGGCCCCGAATCACGCTGTGGTGTCTCGGAGCGATAGGGCAGCTCACGTGGAACAGGTGCTGCTCCAGCAGCAGGTAAGGATCACAGGGCCCCCTGCCTGTGCTTCCCCGCAGGGGCTCCCCTCAGGTGGGCAACCACAGAGCTCAGCGAATCCGCTCAGCTCCAGCCATTCTTCCTCGTGCCCCCACTTGAAGCTGGAGATGACAGTATTTGTCCACACTTGGGGGGCTGCCCCGAGTCTCAGGCCCCTGGACCTGTGCTCACTGCCCAGCCAGGAGAGGCTGTCTCTCCTTCAGCCTCCTGTTGTTCTTCCGGCAAATGAGGGAGGCGACTAAGCCTTCCTTTCCCAGCCAGGTAGAGTTGAGTTCCTTCCGCTGATGTCTCCAGAGCCTGGGCTGGCTGGGCAATGTTCTCTGACAAGGCCCCTGCATTTGTAATCTCTAAAAACAGCCGACCCAGAACCTCTATAGATTTAAGGCTATCTATGTGAAGATTTCTTTCTATTTGAAAGAAATCCTATAATTTCCTTAAGATCTGGGATTTTTCTATTAGCTTGTCTAGTTGTGTGTTAAAACGGCATGTTTTTTTTCTAGATGTGCTTTAAAGACAGTGACCCTAGGATGTAAAAATAGGCCCAATTACTAGCATGTCTGGAGCTCCATAATCACAGGTGCTGGTAGGAGTCTGCCACCATGAAGGTGCTTGGTCCTTGCAGCTCACCTCTGGAGGAGCCCTGGGCACAAAGGAGGAACCATGGTCGGGGGAGGCTAGGTGACCCGCTCAAGGCAATGACCTGGTCTGTGGCAGAGAGGATTTCCCATGCAGATTGCCCCTCTGGGAGAGCTGGCCTATTAGAGTGCTGGAGGTGATTAACCTTGAGGACGGATCTCAAACTCCTCACCTGGTACCTAGTCACTCATAAGAAGTTCTNGGTGACCTGCTCAAGGCAATGACCTGGTCTGTGGCAGAGAGGATTTCCCATGCAGATTGCCCCTCTGGGAGAGCTGGCCTATTAGAGTGCTGGAGGTGATTAACCTTGAGGACGGATCTCAAACTCCTCACCTGGTACCTAGTCACTCATAAGAAGTTCTGAGGGCGGAGGCCACAGATTTAAGGAGCAAGGCAAGATGGTGGGAGGTGAGATCAGAAGTGGTGAGGCGCCTGGGCGCTGGCCTGGGGCCTGGAGCAGGGGAAGGCTCAGCCAGGGCAGTGGATCGACTCTAGAACTCGGCTCCTTTTGCCCCACGGTCTTCCTGCAGCTGATCCTGCACAGCAGAGCTTGCCTCCCAAGTCCATAATCTCTTCTCTTTTCCTCAGCTGGTCTCTTACTGTCTGCCCTTCTGACATAGGCTCTGTTCGGGAAAAATGGAAAAAACTGCCCGGACAAGTTTTGTTTGTTCAAATCTGAAACCAAAAACCTTCTGTTCAATGACAACACTGAGTGTCTGGCCAAACTTGGAGGCAGACCAACGTATGAAAAATATTTGGGGACTGAGTATGTCACGGCCATTGCCAACCTGAAAAAATGCTCAACCTCCCGTAAGTAGAATATAAATAACATCACTGAGAAACCGTCTTGAATGAAGGTCAAAGTTGGATGGTCAAACATTTTAGGGGTGATTGTGGGTTTAAAAACATTAAGGCAACACAATGTCTCTGTACTTCAGAGATGGAGATGGTGATGGACAGGGAGGCCTGGTGTGCTGCAGTCCATGGGGTTGCAAAGAGTTGGACATGACTGAGCGACTGAACAACAAATACCTCAGGAAATTATGCTCTCATTGATCAAGTGAAAGAATTAGAGAATAAAATAAACCAGTAGATAATATGCTAAATTTTTATAATGCTGATAGCAATTGTAAATATATTTATGCGTGTAAATATATCTACGTATATAAATATATGTATGTATGTGTATACATGGGCTTCCCAGGTGGTGCTGGTGGTAGAGAACCTGTCTGCCAATGCATATAAACATAAGCACACATGTATATACATATATATTGAGAAATGGCAAATTCTGATTTCTAGGCAGTTACCATAAACAGTAACCATAAAGAGAATACAAATTCTCATAAACCATTTTAGCCAGGAAAACTTATTGACAACGATTTAAAAATGTTTAGAAGACATAGCAGTGTTGTAAGGCTCCAGGCAATAATTCCCAAATCTTAGTGAGTTCTACCTCCTCTGTGCACTGGAGTCATCCAGATTCCTGTTCCTGGTTCCTCCCCAGGGGAGCTGGAGGCATTGGTGGGGCTTGTGTGGTGGTCCAGGGGGAGGGGGAAGGCTGGAAATCTCTACATCAGTGGTTCTCAACTGAGGATGATTTTGCCCCCGAGGCATTTGGCAGTGCCAGGAAGTATTTTTATTTCTGATAACTTGGGGTGGGGGTGGTGCTGGCATCTGTGGGTAGAAGCAGGGATGCTTCTAAACAAAGCACAGAACAGCCTTCACAATGAAGAGTTCCCCAGCCCCAAATGTCAGTAGTGCCAAGGCTGGGAAACCCTGCTGTATCCACAGGTATCTCGGGGAATCGTGATGCAGGTGGGTCTAGGGCTACACTCAGAACCCTGCTGCAGGGCTACTCTCAGAGCAGCCTGCTCAGGATTGCACAGACCGTGTGCCTCTGGAGGGCAGGCTCCTCTTTCTGTGCTGAATCCCCATCACTTAACAGAGACTCGTACAGAGCAGGTGCTCAGGAGGGATTCGTGGATGAATGAGTGAGTGCCGAGGTAGACACTATCGCAGGCAGATTTGCACAAAGATGATCGGTTGCTCGCAAAAGAAATTCGAGGACCATGTGAACTTGAGAGTGTGACAGCTGATTCACCTGGAGACAAGTGGGTGGGGGTCGTCACTCAGGCCAGAACAGGAAATCTCGAAGCTCAATGAGGACCAGAGCTTCTGTGTGCTCCCTTGGGCCCTGCTGCTCTTAGCAGGAGGGGTCATGGGAAATATGGGGATGGCAGGCTTTGACCTACAGTGGGGAAGAAGGGCAGAGGGAAGTCTGTTTTAGTGTCTTCTTTGATTGATGCATTGATTCCAAGAAAAAAAAAAAGGAATCCTTTTCTGAATCTCTGGCTTTGTTGTGTCCCACAGCGCTTCTGGAAGCCTGCGCCTTCCTGACGAGGTAAAGCCTGCAAAGAAGCTAGCCTGCCTCCCTGGGCCTTAGCTCCTCCCTGCTCTTAGCCCCAGTCTCCAGGCGCAAGGGACCTTCCTCTCCCTTCCTGAAGTCGAATTTTTGCCAAGCTCATCAGTATTCACAATTCCCTGCTGTCATCTTAGCAAGAAATAAAATTAGAAATGCTGTTGATTTTCATTCCCTATAAAATACCAATTATTTCTCTCGAATGTCATACTGAAATCGTATCTAACCAGATACCTGCCCAGTGGAACCTTTCCTTCCCTGTTTTCCAGGTCGCACCTGCCTCCCACTTTCCTGCAGTTTTGTGTTTGGTGTCTGATGGTCTGGAATCTAAGGTCAGGCCAAGCAACTAAATAGGGCACCTGGTTGCTCGGTTACATAGTTGTCTGTGTAAGTGTAGGTTTGAGTGTGTATGTGCGTATATGTTTGTTTCTAAGGTGGAGGAAGAAATAGAGAGTAGGAATCAAGTGATCAGTGGAAGAAAGTGGGTGCCAAGAAGGTTTATGAGTATTTGGTATTTTAAGTAAATAGCATCAGGTGTAATAAATGTACAAATACAGACAACCAGGGGAAAATGTGGAATACATTGGGCCCTCCATGTCCCTGGTGGCTCAGATGGTCAAGTGTCTGTCTACAGTGCGAGAGACCCAGGTTCAATCCCTGGGTTGGGAAGATCCCCTGGAGAAGGAAATGGCAATCCACTCCAGTATATTGCCTGGAAAATCCCATGGACAGAGGAGCCTGGAAGGCTTCAGTCCATGGGATCGCAAAGAGTCGGACACGACTGAGCGACTTCACTTCACTTCCATGTCCCTGGGTTACACATCCTTGAATTCAACCAACAGAAGACTGAAAATATTTGAAAAATTTCAGAAAGTTCCAGAATGTAAAACTTGAATTTGCCATGTGCTGCCCACTATTTACATATTGTTCACATTGTATTAGGTGTCGTAAGTAGCCTAGAGGTGATTTAAAATGTATAGGAGGAAAAACAAAAGATAAAGTGTACAGCAGGATATGATAGATTGTATGCAAATGTAACATCATGTTACATAAGGGACTTGAGCATCCTTGGATTTGTCCTGGGACCAATCTCTGGGTACACTGAGGTACAAGGGAAAACTAACTGTGCATAACTGCATTTATCCCTTGGCTTTACTGGTCCTCATTCTCCAGTTAACCTCTAGTTACTGGTTTATTCCTACTTTTCTCAGCCAAGCTTTTTCAAGTGCGGTCAGAGAGGGCTGCCTTCACTTCCTTCAGCAAGTCGGGTGGGTGGTTGGGTCATTTTCTCTTCACCTCACTGTAATTTGATTCTAACCAATTCACTCTCTTGAAGTGAATAAGAGTTCTGGAATAAGACAGAAGCTTAGTAGGGTTCCCATCTCTTCCCCCAAGCCCCTTACATCTCCGATCCTGTGGACCACGTGTTCCTTGAAGCCCTGTTTCCTGATCTTCCTTGCTGCTCCTCCTCCTTCCTATCTCTGCCTTGAACATTTTTTAAAATTTATCTTTAAAATTCATTATTGTTATTCTGTTCATTGTACTGGATCTTCGTTTCTGGAAGGACCTTTCTCTAGTTGTTGTGACCGGCTTTTCACTGCAGTGGCTTCTCTTGTTGTGGAGCATGGACTCCAGGGCTCATGGGCATCAGTAGATAACTTAAGTGGAATGAAAGGCCCATTGAAATCCCCTTTTCTGGCTGAAATAAAGTTTCAAAGTCTAACATCACTGTATCCATTGAAAGCGAAAGTCAGTCAGTCATGTCTGACTCTTTGCAACTCCATGGACTATAGTCCTTGGAATTCTCCAGGCCAGAATACCGAAGTGAGCAGCTTTTCCCTTCTCCAGGGGATCTTCCCAACCCAGGAATCGAACTGAGATCTCCTGCATTGGAGGCAGATTCTTTACCAACTGAGCTATCAGGGAAGCCTCTGTATCCATTAGCTCATGCTAAGTTATGTCAACATCCCAGTGCCTTACATAACAAAGCCACATTCATGGATCATGGGTTACATTCACGCCTGTCATGAGTCATCAGAGACACGGTTGTTCCTCTCTTTATTCTGCCACCCAGGCTGAACCAGCGGCTCCCACCTGGGGTGTGTTGGCCTATAAACGGGAAAATAAAAGGGTTGGAGGCACGACACGATAACTCCTAAAGCTTCCTCCTGGGAGAGGCCATATAATTTCCATCATTTCATCACCCCAAAACAAGTCAGGAGGTCACAGCATGACTGTGTGTGTGGGAGGGAGGGGTCTTTGGTCTCACATCCTTTCACTCTGACCCTGAATTGAGTGTGAACTCTGTTTGGTGTCCCTGGTTTTACTTTCTGAAACCCCCAAGTTCCTTAAAGCCTTCTAGGAAAGCTCATGGCCTTGCATTCTGCGTGGTTCCCACTCCAAGCTTTCTTCTGCCTGACACAGGTATTAACGACCATCAGTTGTAATGCATTTTAGCACATTCCACTTCAGATTGTACTGAACTAGTGTTTCCTCAGTTTTTTGGAAAATATTCTTGTCTATAGTTAACCCATGCAGACTATTCACGGAGGCTATTTACTCACTTCAAACTCACCACTAATTCCTCAGAAAGACAACAGTTCGAAGCATCTGTAACATCTGTTTGCTCATCAAAAGCCAAAGAAAGCCATTCAGAACCATCTGCCTTGTGTTGACCATTGATATTGGTCCCAATGTCTTCAACTCTGTAAGCAAGAATTGTCAANTGGTGAGCAAGCTGGGTGCACCCCCAGGAAGTGTGCGGCAGGTGCGCTGCAAAGACAGACGCCTGAAGTGGTGTGTGTGGGCGAGGGCTTCGTGGGCAGGGCTGTCCACAGACTCACAGCAAAACTATTGAGCTGACCATGTGGTTGAGGGCAGAGGAAAACACTTATTGTCATAGGCGACACAAGCCAGATGGTCTGATCCTCCCTACCACTCCTTCAAACAAAGAGGCAGGGATGAGCCACGTGTCCTGGATCCTTTTGTTAAACATAGTCATTTACCTGGCAGTTGCAGGAGGCTGATATGGGGAGGACGAGGCCCATGAGAACTGAAATTCAAACACCATCAAGTTTCAGGCAGCATCTGTGGAGGGTGTGAGGAAAAGTGCTGTGTGGCAGCATCCAATGGGCCAGTCACTGTGTTGCTCACTAAGCCCTTATCCCAGCCATCAACCCTGCCTGGGGAGGAGTCTTATTCCCAGCTATCTGAAGGTCAGGGAGGCTAGATGGCCTGTGTTGGGTCCCACTGGAAGAGAGAGACACCCATTCTTACCCTCTCTCCAAGCAGGCACGACAGGGAACTCTAGGGATGTGACTAATGGCCCTGGTCATAGCTAAAGGCAACACCCCAGGGAAAGATCAAAGGATTTAGAGTCTGAAATTTAGATCAAAGATTTTCTTCTGTTAGCTGTGCCAGAGATGGTTGTTTGGAGAACTTTGCTTTTCTCAGTGTCCGTAAATGGGTGGCTGACGGGACCAGCAATCCTCAGACACGCCTTCCCCCAATCACTTGATATATTGTGAAAAATCTGGTACACTTATATACAGGAACTCACTCTATAAACCAAGCTCCAGAGACAAACCAGGAAGTACTGGGTGGAGGAGAGGAAGGAACATAAGATTTGATATCAGAAAATGTCAAGCCCAGATTCTGACCCCTGAGAGCTGTGTGATTTAATTCTCAGTTTCCACACTTGTAAACTGAAGCTGATGATTCTCAGATTTCTTTGATTTTTCTGTGGTGCAGATACGTCTGTGAAGGCAGTTGGTAAACAATAATAAGAAAGTCTTATTGAAATTCCAGCTGGGTGGGGGAGCCTGAGACCAGCAAAGGATGAGCAGCTCTTAGGAAGGAGGATGACTGGGGCTGATGTAGCCCCAGAACATTTGGGGGGAAAAAAAGGGTATTTGTTGCTTAACCAAAATTCAAAATTAACTGGCATCCTGTGTTTTTTTTCAACCTCAAATTTTATTGTTTTCTTATTCACTGTATCAGTTGTTTACTATTTTACAATTTGTTCCATTTATACCCACAAATACATAGAATTGAGATGAACAAGAGATTTCTCGTGAAATTTCAGCCTTTCTCTCAAATGTCCCAAATCAGAATTATCTTGACTTGATAGGAAATTCTTTTTGCATTAGAAAATAAGTTAATTTACAGGCAAAACAGAGACGTCATCAATTTTTCTTAACTATGCTGACTATCTTCTCTTTGGCTTTTTAATGATTGTTAGTTTTCTAATGCAATAGTTTGTAGAAGAGTGCAAAAGCGTGTTTTTTTTTTAATTGAAAGATAGTTGATTCACAGTATCTTAGTAGTTTCAAGTATATAGCATAGTGCTTCTGTATTTTTGCAAATGATACTCCTTTATAAGTTACTATAAGTTAATGGCTATAGTTCCCTGTACTATGTAATACACCTTTGATACTTCCCTGTTTTATATGTAGTGGTTTGTGTTTGTTGATCCCATACCCCTAGTTTGTCCCCTGCACTTCCCTCTCCCCTTCAGTAACTACAAGTTTATTTTCTATGTCCATGACTCTGTTTCTTTCATATACACTCATTTGTGTTATTTTCTAGATTCCACATATAAGTGATGCCATGCAGTGTTTGTCTTTCTCTCTCTGACTTATTTCATGCAGCACAATATTCTGTAGGTCCATCCACGTTTCTGCAAATGTCAAAATTCCTTCCTTTTCATGGCTGACTAATACTTCACTTTAAAAGGAGTGTGTGCATTGTCTGATCTGCACTTGATGGGCACTTGGGCTGCTCTCATGTCTTGGCTGTTATAAATGGTGCAAGCCTGAATCATTTTTATCTTTAGGACAACTGTCTCCTGTTAGGGGAAGAAGATCTTGCTGGATTATCAATGTTCCATATATACTACTTATGTGTGTGAGCTGTTGTAACTGGATCATCCTTCACAAGCTTTTGCTTTTCAATAGCGATTTCACTCTGAGTCACTGTTAGAATTTATATACGCCCATGTTTTCCTTCTGAAAATTCTGAAAGGATTTGTTCTGTGATTTCAGCACTGTGTCTATGAACATCCAAAACCAATGTCATTTTGTCTGAGATTTCTGTCCCATATGTGGCAGAGGTGAATGGAGAGTCCAGACCTACTCATGTCAGAATGTGAAGAAGACTCCCACATGCCTTCTCCTTCTCCTCTTTTCGTATCTGCTGGAGTACTTTCTTCTGAGGTCTTGCTCTTAACTTGTCATGGTGTTGTGTTTTTTACTATTTAATGTCATTCAGGGTGAGTTTTAGCTCAGGCTGTCACAACACATACCACAGACTTGGTAGCGTAAACAGCAGAAACTTACTTCTCACAGTACTCAAGGCTGGGAGGCCCAAGACTGAGATGCCGGTGGAGTTCTGGTGCAGGCGCTCTCCCTGGCTTGCCAGTGGTCACCCTCTTGCCGTGTCCTCCCATGGTGCAGAGAGAACGCATTCTCTAGTGTCTTTTCTTAAAAGGCATTAATGCCTTCCTGAGGGCTCCACATCTAAACCAAGTTAACCCACGAAGTCCTCATCTCCAAATACCGTCACACTGGGGCTTGGACTGCAACATATGAGTGTTTTGGAGGACATGGTGCATCCACACTACCCTGTAAGGACACGAAAGAGCCAGGTGTTGGTATAGCCTGTGCTCACTGTGAGATCTCTCCCAGGTGCCACCTCTTCCTCCTCCCTCCTCTGTAATGGAGGTGCGAGGTTGTTGTCCATAGTCAGCCCACATTTAAGCTGTCACCTCTACTTGGGATATGTAACGGAAAACAGGCACTAGATAGCACCCGGCAAGTGTATTGTGGCATTTTGTAGTTACATGTGGTGAGGCCTAAGGTGTATGTTACACTGAAAAGAACAAAGCATGCCTTGTGTTAAAGATTTCTAGACACAATCTTACACTTATTATTGTTAAATAGGATGAAGTATTAGAAACCTTGGGAGGCTCAGCAGTTGGGGTTATCTGGGCTCATTGGGGGTGTGGCAAGTAGCCAAGAAGACCCAGAGTACTTTCCACAGAGAAAGTCTGTTTTCCTCTTTTTTATCCAGAGCCTCCGGCTAGCCAGCTCTTTCAATTACATGAAAGGAANGTTAAATAGGATGAAGTATTAGAAACCTTGGGAGGCTCAGCAGTTGGGGTTATCTGGGCTCATTGGGGGTGTGGCAAGTAGCCAAGAAGACCCAGAGTACTTTCCACAGAGAAAGTCTGTTTTCCTCTTTTTTATCCAGAGCCTCCGGCTAGCCAGCTCTTTCAATTACATGAAAGGAAAGGTGCCTGATAAGTTACTTCTGTGTCAGTAGGTTGCTTCTCTTTCAGAATGTGGTCCAGTTGGTTGTAAAAGTGCATATTTTCTTTATGTATTTTCTCACCTGAATTTTGAAAGTTTGATGTGCTGGCCACAGCATAGATTCTGGAGTGAATGGCCCTGGGTTTGTGTCCCAGCTTTGCCACTGTCTAGCTGTGTGATTATAGACAAATTTCTGAGCCTGTTTGCTCCCCAGAGAAAGGAGACTAATTCCACCCATATCATGAGCAGGCAGTGAGAGGTGGAGGAGCTTGTGTTTGTCAAGGGCCTAGCACATTACCTGAGGCAGATTCGGTGCTTGGTGAGTGAGCGTGCACCACCCTCTTTTCTCCCTGTACCCTATTTTATATACAAATGTGTAAAAAACTATTGGACAGGACAAGGCGATGAGCGAAAAATCAACGTTTATTTATCCTGCCTTTGACAGGAGCTAGTTTCCATTCAGGTAGAAAGGGGATATTCTTCCCCTGAGGTGCCTTGGGCAGGCTCCTCAGTGGGTTGCGGTGCAGCGTCACTACACAGGCAGCAAAGGCAGCTGAGGTGTTTCCTAAAGGCCTTGTCAAGAAACACGTAGAGGAGAGGGTTGATGCAGCAGTGGGTGGCAGCGATGATTCTCATGATCTGAACGCTTTTGTTCAGGGTGTAACTACTGGCACAGCCATGTAGGGAGACGTGTTCGTTGAAAGCAGACAGGAACAGTGCAATATTGTAGGGTCCCCACATCAGAAGGAAAACTGCCATTATGGTGAAAACAAGCTTGAAAAGGCCATAGTTCCTCTCCCTGAACCGGAGTGTTTTCCTCATTCGCACGTAGCAATATACAAAAGCAAACAGTGGCAAAAGAAATCCCAAAATGTTCATCTTTAAGGTCAGAAAATGCTTCCAGAATGTCTCATCGGCTGGTAAGAAATGAAGTCCGGTAAAGAAGCACTTGTATTTCTGGCTTTCCATCTGAGGTTTGTAAAACACAAGTTCAGGCAAGGTGACCAGAGTGGCTGTGACCCACACTAGAACACTTAGGAAGATGCTGCCGGCCACAGTCCTGCAGGCAGAGAAACGCCTTCTCACATGGAAAAACTCCTTGTACCTTTGCACAGTCAGAAGGACATTGAAAAATGCCTCACTATACAGGCCTATGGAGTAGAGCGCCAGGAGAATTTTACACAGGGGGTCATCAAAGCCCTCCCCACGAGAGGCTGCGTAAGCCCAGAATGGCAGAGTGAGCGAGAAACCTAAGTTAGAAAGTGCCAAATTGAGGAAACAGATATTTTCTGCTTGCTTGAGTCCTTTATATTTTACCAGGATAAACACAACCAAGATATTGTCCAGGAGGCCAGCCACGAACACTGTGGTGTAGAGGTAAGGCACCAGCTGGGCTGAGAGAATCTTGGGGTCGTATGGGGTGCATGGTTCTATTCTGTTGTTACTCACATCATCGTCTATGAGGACGTCATAGTCATCCTCTGGTGCTGACGTGTAATTAGCCATCTTCAGGCTGCCCTGGGGAAAAATGAAAGGTTATTTTCCCTTCATACGGCTATGTGGTCCTGGTTGAAACAGCACACAGGACTAGAGCTCCTGCAGCCGCACTTGTCCTTTTCTGGTGTTTATTTAGCCAGAGCAGGTCTACAGCTCAGAAGATTTAAAATAAATGTTTCTTTAACATGCCCCTGCATCCTGAGCACAGCTGCTATAATTCATCCCTTCATTAAGCACTTAGGTGTTTAGTAGTGTGCCAGCNAATTGAAGAATAGTTGATTTACAATATTATATTAGTTTCAGGTGTATAACATAGTGATTCAGTATATTATACGTTATACTCCATTTAAAGTTATTCTTTAGAGGGACTGATGCTGAAGCTGAACCTCCAATACTTCAGCTGCCTAATGTGAAGAGCCGACTCATTGGAAAAGACCTTGATGCCCGGAAAGATTGAGGGCAGGAGTAGAAGGGGATGACAGAGGATGAGATGGTTGGATAGCATTACCAGCTGAATAAACATGGGTTTGAGCAAACTCTCAGAGATAGTGAAGGACAGGGAATCCTGGTGTGCTGCAGTCTTTGGGGTTGCAAAGAGTTGGACATGACTTAGTGACTAAATAACAGCAAAATTATTGCAAAATAATGGCGATATTTCCTTGTGTTGTACAATATATCACTGTTGCTTGTTTAGTTTATACATAATAGTTTGTATCTTTTCATCTCTTACCCCTCTCTGGGCCCTTCCCCGAATCTTCCCTCTCTCCACAGGTAACCACTAGTTTGTTCTCTACATCTGTGAGGCTGTTTCTGTTTTGTTATATTCGTGAGTTTGCTTTTTAAATTTAGATTCCACGTATAAGTGATAACATACAGTGTTTGTTTTTCTATGATTTATTTAACTAAACATAATACTATGTCCTGGAGAAGGCAATGGCACCCCAGTACTCTTGCCTGGAGAATCCCATGGACGGAGGAGCCTGGTGGGCTGCAGTCCATGGGGTCGCTAAGAGTCAGACACGACTGAGCGACTTCACTTTCACTCTTTACTTTTTGCTTTCATGCATTGGAGAAGGAAATGGAACCCGTTCCAGTGTTTCTTGCCTGGAGAATCCCAGGGACGGGGGAGCCCGGTGAGCTGCCGTCTATGTGGTCACTCAGAGTCGTACACGACTGAAGTGACTTAGCAGCAGCAGCAATACTACGTCCATCCATGTTGCTGTGAATGGCAAAATCCCATTCATTTTTATGACTGAGTAATATTCCTTTGCACATGTATGCACCACGTATTCCTCATCCATTCATCTGTTTATGGGCACTTAGGTTTCTTCCATATCTTGGCTAATATAAATAATGCTGTGAAAGTTGTGGTTCTTATATCTTTGAAATTAGTGGTTTCATTTTTTTCAGATAAATACCCAGGAGTGTAATTGCTGGGTCATCTGGAAGTTTTATTTTTAGTTTTTTGAAGAACCTCTATACTGTTTTCCATAGTGGCTGCACCAATTTGCATTCCTACCAACAGTGTACGAGGGTTCCCTTTTCTCTACATCCTCACCAACAGTAGTTATTTGTGGCCTTTTTGATAATAGCCATTTTAACAGAATGAGGTGGTTTTTATTAGCATTTATCTGATGATTAATGATGTTGAACATCTTTTCATGTGTTTGTTGGCCATCTGTATGTTTTTAGAAAAGTGTTTATTCAAGTTCAGTCCCAGTTTCAGTATAGGAGGCTATCATGTTATAACTCTTATTCCCCCCATAACATGTAGATCATTCATTTACTCAAAGAATGTTTATAAAATGCCTAGCATGTGCCCAGCACTGTTCAGTAGACAAACATCCTGACCTTCGTGGAGCTTACATTGCAGACAAANGGAGGCTATCATGTTATAACTCTTATTCCCCCCATAACATGTAGATCATTCATTTACTCAAAGAATGTTTATAAAATGCCTAGCATGTGCCCAGCACTGTTCAGTAGACAAACATCCTGACCTTCGTGGAGCTTACATTGCAGACAAAAACAAAATGAGTATGTAAGTTGAAGGTGGTAGGAGAGAAGTTCTGTGGCAAAAAGTAAAGCAAGGAAGGAACTAGGAGGGGCCAGGGTGGTTTGGGAGTTCACATTTTACGTAGAATAGTCAGAGAAAGCTTTGCTGACAAGATAATCTCTGATGAGATGAAAAAGCAAATGATTAGGTCCAATAATTTATACTCATCTCATTTTTTTTCTTGTTACTAAGTTCTTGTATTAGGGAGATTAGAAAACACACCGAGCAAAGGTACACAAAAACACACTGGAAAACACACTTAGCAATAATTTGACAGGAGATGTGGAAATATTTTCATGTTAGATTGGTTTTCCATTAAAAAAAAAAGCTGAGGGTGCAGTGCACTTGTTAGTAATTCATTGCCTTTTAGCCCCTAACCCACCTTCCTTCTTTTGCTTTGTGATCCTCAAGCCGAACTCTGTAAACATTTGCCCTTTGCCAGCTGGTATAGAGGGCACTGAGAATCACAGGAAGAGGCAGAGGCTTCTCATTCTGGCTCCAGGATTTTGTTGTTTGTTTTTGCTCCTTGGGAAGAGCTGACAGTGCTGTGTGGAGACTGAGTGTCGCCCACCGTCTTGTGTGTCTCACTGGTACCCTTACAGGCAGTTTCCTACTCACCAGCCCTGAAGGGCAGCGCCTCTCTGACAAGCTGCAGTTGCCCTCTCTGACAAGGTCTGAGTCTCAGATTCGCGAGGGAAGGCATCTTCCTTGTATGCTCCTGCTCCGGTGCTCTGCCTCAGCCTGAGGCCGCTCCCTGTATCTGCTTCCTCTTCCCTTGGGTTTTCAGTCCCCTTTGACTGGTTAACAATTCTTGGTAGTGACTTTTCTTTGTTCAAATTACTGGTATGATTCCTGTCTCTTAACTGGATGCTGATTGATAGATGCAACATTAAATTAGTTGAGTGAAGGGATGGGAGAGTGCTAGGATGCTTAATACATCCTAGTGTTGTGGCATTTTCAGAGGTCTAATGATATTGAGAAAAGGGTATTCAGAAATTTAGAACTACAATAATTTATCTGTTTCTTAAAATGGCTTCATCAAATATCAGTGCTGTCTGATTATCTATATAATTTTTATTAGTAAATATTCCAGAAAATTTGGTAAGTATAGAAAAAAATCTTTGATATTGATATTCCCAAATAGCAGCTATTACAATTTTTAAATAGAACTACTTCTTGATGGAAAGTGTGTAAAACCTATTTGTAGAAAACCATCAGTTTTCCTCTGGGTTTGTTTGGTGCTGAGCAGTAGATTGAAGGGGAACATACCTTCATGTTGTAATTTTAGGGATTCTGAGAATGTCTCATCCTGCCCCCACATTTTCTCCCACATCCTGGCCAAGCTTACACCATTACTTTAGTGCTTAGTCGTTTTACTACCTGGGAGGGTAGCAAGGGGGAGACAAGACTTCCAAAAAACAATTGTATTGATGACCAACTCTGAAATATAGATTTTATATGTACTTACTGGAAGAAAAGTAGTTAATTATATCCTTAACAAAGACTTTTTCAACGTATGTTTGGTTTATTCTGTATTGTGCTGAAAATTGTAAAAAATGGGCGAGGGTGACTTTGCTCAAGGATGTTTAGAAGATAGGTGGACTAAAAATATAAAATGAGTCTTTACTACAGTGCTTCGCAGAGCTCTTCAAGTGCTGATAAGCATTTGGATCCTGGAGAAAGTATGTGGTATTTCCCAAAGTTGTTAGATCATGGAGTCCCCTTGTTAATTCTCTTGCAGTTAGTTGCGTATGGACTAAGCGCTCTGCAGAACATGTTTTCGAGAAATGTTACCTCAGACATGCAAATATTGCTGTGCTGTGTGGGAATGAGCATAATTGACTGAGGAGCCCAGCTTCCTCACTCCAAAAATACATCCTTGCATCCATGCCAAGGCCTTGCCTGCCAAGGGCTGCTCCCAGCCAGTGGGCTTCTCCCATCCCTAATAGGGCCACTGGGCCCATTCCTAGATGATGGACTGGTGCTTCTCCCTCACCCCACTTCTTGCTTCTGTCCTTTGCTTGGGGTCAGACTTGCATTGTGATCTGGTAACTTTCCCAGCTTTGCCCACCACCCTTCGCAATCTCTCTCAGAGGTGTTTCATCTAATCCATTTATTTTATGCTATGTCCCATATTAGTGTCTGTATCTTGAAAGAATTTGGGTAAACACAGCCTTGGAAGGGAGACATCAGTCTTTAGAGAGTCTTGAGTCCTTTGCTTACTGAAGAATGATACGTTCTGCAGCATGTTAAGTGTTAGTAGCTCAGTCATGTCTGACTCTTTGCAACCCCATGGACTGTAGCCCACCAGACTCTTCTGATGAAATTCTTCAGAATACTGGAGTGGGTAGCCATTTCCTTCTTCACGGATCTTACCAACTCAGGGATCAAACCCAGGTCTCCTGCATTGTAGGAAGAAAATCCCTCCCTCATCTTTTTAGCCACTGTCTGCCTGACTTCCCTGGTGGCTCAGATGGTAAAGTGCCTGCGTACAATGCAGGAGACCTGGGTTTGATCCCTGGGTTGAGAAGATCCTCTGGAGAAGGAAATAACCCACTCCAATACTCTTGCCTGGAAGACCTCATGGATGGAGGACACTGTTAGGCTACAGTCCATGGGGTTGCAAAGAGTCGGACATGGCTGAGAGACTTCATTCCACTTACCTGTGCTCTGCTGGGGTCAATCTTTTTGGGACACATAAGGCCACTTGATGTCATTATGCCCCCATCCACGCCATCTTCAGTGCCCCAGGTCGATTTCTGATTGCATTCTTCTTCCTGTCTCCTCTGCCCTCGCCTCCCTTCCTAATGCTCCTTTTCCCCACTGCTCTCCTTGTGCCTTCTGAAATCTGAACTCCACTGCAGACAATCCTCCTGACATCCTCAACTGAATCCTGGAACAGTCTTCAACATGTTCCTTGAGGGTGCGCCTTCCCTCTCACACATGCCTCATCCTTGAGGGTCAGAAGGTGGTATTCCTGGCTCCACTGCCTCTTCCTGACCGTTACTCCTACAGGTTTCAGTACGTAGATATATAACAGACTACTGCTGTCTCCAGCCCCCACCCTGCACTCTGCTCATCATTGCTGATTGCCACTGTCTGCCTGACTGCTTCTCTTTTATTAAGACAAGGGTATGTGGATAAGGAGCTTTTCTTCACCTAGTTTTCTCCATCATCCTGGTGGCTTAATTGCCCATGTTGACTTCCACTCAGGGCCCAGGGCTTTCAGCTCATTAACTCCACTTCACTGGCTTTCAGTTTCATTCCACTATCATCCACACTAACAGTCAGATTTGGGATTTGTTAAATTGATTCCTCACTGAACTTTCACAGTAAAATTGCTCACTCTTCTGATCACAGCATCTACTCCTTAGATCTTTCTCACTGCATTCACTCCTTCTGTACTGTTGTTCTCTTTCATCAAGCCCTCTAGCCTCTGTGTCTCAGCCCTTCCTATAGCCACATCCCTCCTAGTCTAGCTAAGATCCCATAGTCTATCATCTAGTCATTCTCTGATCAGTACCTTGGGTGTCCTTGATTCCCAGCTTTAGGTCCCATCACTCTACTTCTCCCTGCCATTCTTTCTTTGGAATCTGTTTCTGAGAATAGCTGGTTAAAACCACTTAGCTGTAAAGACAGAATTTGTGACTAATTGATGGTCTCTGGTCGCAACTGGCAGGTCAGGTGCTCTGGTATTCCCATCTCTTTCAAAATTTCCCACAGTTTATTGTGATCTACACAGTCAAAGGCTTTGGCATAGTCAATAAAGCAGAAATAGATGTTTTTCTGGAACTCTCTTGCTTTTTCCATGATCCAGCGGATGTTGGCAACTTGATCTCTGGTTCCTCTGCCTTTTCTAAAACCAGCTTGAACATCTNTCAGAATTTTCCACAGTTTATTGTGATCCACACAGTCAAAGGCTTTGGCATAGTCAATAAAGCAGAAATAGATGTTTTTCTGGAACTCTCTTGCTTTTTCCATGATCCAGCGGATGTTGGCAATTTGATCTCTGGTTCCTCTGCCTTTTCTAAAACCAGCTTGAACATCTGGAAGTTCACGGTTTACGTATTGCTGAAGCCTGGCTTGGAGAATTTTGAGCATTACTTTACTAGCATGTGAGATGAGTGCAATTGTGCAGTAGTTTGAGCATTCTTTGGCATTGTCTTTCTTTGGGATTGCAATGAAAACTGACCTTTTCCAGTCCTGTGGCCACTGCTGAGTTTTCCAAATTATACTCCCCCTAAATCCTAAACCCTGGTCAATCTGAAATATTGGCTGATTTCATCACTCTTTCCTCCTTGCTTTCCCGTTGCAATTCAAACACCAAGTCCTCCCTGACTACCAGAGCACCAAGTAACTGGCTCCCTCCTCTGCAGTCCTGCATGTAGTTCAGTGGCCCTCAGAACCAACTGTTTCGCCTTGCAGACTAGGCAACTCTCTTCTAGAAGACAAAGTGCTGAAAGCAGAGGCTTTGTCAGGTTCATCAATCACTCTGCATAGTGCCTGGCATGCAGCTGATGCTCAACAAATACTGAGGGAAAGAACAATTGATTCTCGTCATTTCTGTGGGCTTGTTTTCTCTATAGGATCAGACTTTTGGTTATTCTCACCTCTAGCTATTTTTTTGGCTTCCAGGAAGCATGTTGCCATTGGATGCTCTGTTCTCTCCTTTAACTGCAAGGAGCTTTTGGAACTGAAAAATAAGTTACTCCTCCAAGCCTGATCTTCTGCCACTCCCTGGTTATGAATTGAACTCCTTAGCATTGCAGGGAACACGACTCTCACGCCTCCGTTCCTTTGTACATGCATGCTGGTCCCTTTGCCTGGAACGCCCTTACCCTGGCTTCTCTGGCAAACTCCTACACATCCTGCAAGACTCGGCTCAGTCATCACCTTCTCTGGGAAGGCTTTTCTGAGATGGGCAAAGTAGCAACCCCTCTCTCCCATCTTTTTAGCTTCCTCAGCGTTACTCCAAATAATTCTAACAGTATTTGTGGTATTATTTGTTCCTGTTTCTTTTTCTTCCACGCCTCTAGACCCTGAATTCCTTGAGGGCGGGGATTTCTGTTCGTTGTTGTACCTTCTATAGTTAGCACAGTGCTTAGCATGTAATAAGCACTTGATTCAACGGATGAAGGAATAGGTTAATTCATCTCATACTGCAGAGTTTGATGTGAAGTGAAAGTCGCTCAGTCAAGTCCGAATCTTTGTGACCTCATGGACTATACAGTCCATGGAATTCTCCAGGCCAGAATACTGGAGTGAGTAGCTTTTGCCCTTCTCAAGGAGATCTTCNACCAGTCCATCCTAAAGGAGATCAGTCCTGGGTGTTCTTTGGAAGGACTGATGCTAAAGCTGAAACTCCTGTACTTGGCCACCTCATGTGAAGAGTTGACTCATTGGAAAAGACTCTGATACTGGGAGGGACTGAGGGCAGGAGAGGAAGGGGACAACAGAGGATGAGATGGCTGGATGGCATCACCGACTCGATGGATGTTAGTTTGAGTGAACTCTGGGATTTTGTGATGGACAGGGATGCCTGGCGTGCTGCGATTCATGGGGTCGCAAAGAGTCGGACACGACTGAGTGACTGAACTGAACTGAACTGAATGCACAGCTGAAAGGTACTAGAGTGACTCCCCTCGTTTCTCATTTCCCCAGGTTTCTGCTTCAGGCCCAAGGAAGGCAGAGCCTCTGCCCATGTCCCTTTTCCCTCTCAGTAGAGGGCCATTGTGGACCCTTTCTCTCACCCCTGATTGTCCCAGCTTCTGTGGGAGGAGTGTAGGCTCGAGGGGGTCTCTGGATTGCGCTTTCTTTCTACTGGTACACCTCGGGGTGAGGGTCCTGGATCTTCATGAGGACAGTGGTGAGAAACCCCATTGCCTTCCTGCCTAAGCCATATCTGCCTATGTTACTTTGCCAGGATTCATTGACTATTATCTAATTCTTGATTCTCCTTGTGTATAATCTTCTGTCAGAATCCCAGGAATGGGGAAGAGGAATTGATCTGTCATGCACATCCCCATTTCTCACTTTGCTTTGAGCCATAGGGTTTATGTCCAGCCAGAAACTCTGATCAGATTCATTATCATTAAAAGACTTTTCAGAGCAGATCCATAAGGTTGAATGGATTGAACATACTGCCACAAAGTTGGGAGGCCTTTTCTGTCTATTACTCTAAACCCGTGGTGTTTGATTTCACACCCAAAGAGCCCTCTCGGGTCTGCAGTGCTTCTGTTCCCCTGCAGAAAGCAACCTGGATCACCCACCATGGTGAAGAGCATTCTTTGCGGGAGTGGGATTCTAATCTAGAGCGCAAAAGCTATTAGTAAAGTAGCCTGCAATTACAAGAGGTTCCTTCTGTGTGCCAGGTACTACATTAAGTTGTTAGCATGCAGTTTCTGTTTAATCTTCTGAACCAATCTACAGGGAAGGTATTGTTATTAAGCCCATATCACAAATGAAGACACTGAAGCTTGGAAACATTTAGTAACGTGCCTCAGAATTTAAACACAGGAATCCTTGATGCCAGAGTCCAAGTGATACCGATATTTATGAGTATCTATTGTATACCAGGCTTGTACTGTCTGTTAATGTAGTCATTGACCATCAGTTTCAGTTCAGTTCATTTGCTCAGTCGTGTCCGACTCTTTGTGACCCCATGGACTGCAGCACGTCAGGCTTCCCTGTCCATCACCAAGTGTCCATCACCCTGACCAACTCCGGGAGCCTACTGAAACTCATGTCCATCCAACCATTGCGCTTGGATGGTGATGCCATCCAACCATTTCATCCTCTGTCGTCCCCTTTTCCTCTTGCCTTCAGTCTTTCTCAGCATCAGGGTCTTTTCAAGTAAGTCAGTTCTTTGCATCAGTTGGCCAAAGTATTGGAGCTTNGTCCATCCAACCATTGCGCTTGGATGGTGATGCCATCCAACCATTTCATCCTCTGTCGTCCCCTTTTCCTCTTGCCTTCAGTCTTTCTCAGCATCAGGGTCTTTTCAAGTAAGTCAGTTCTTTGCATCAGTTGGCCAAAGTATTGGAGCTTCAGCTTCAGGATAAGTCCTTCCACTGATGCTCCACTTGTTCTTCACAAGTGACGAGTAGTGCATCATCCACCCCGACCTGTTGTGGTGATACTTCTTGTACACAACAGCTGTGGTGCCAGCAGAGGCAGACATGAAATAGCCCTGTCTGCATCTCTTGCCACACTTGTTGGTTTGCTAAGTGGCCACAGGGGGGCAGTACAGCCCAAGGTTCTTAATGGCTTTGCATTGAAGAAAAAGACGTATAAGCTGTGCTTTTAAAAAATAGTTGCCACTTTATAAGAGACAAACATAAGTTGCTGAAGCATGACAGAATCAAAATGACACAGAACTTATTCTCAAAGTAGTAACAGTATGGAGCCAAATATAAGAGTTACAAAAATGCTTAAAATAAATTAAGGAAAATGAAAAGTGTGGCATAGACATATACATAATGTAAAATATTTGACAGTATTTTAGAAAAAACAAGCAAGATTTTTATAGTGAATTTAATTGAAAAGGACCTATGGAAAATGCCTCTTTCTGCCTCTTCTGTCTACCCTCACTCCAAGGGTTATATAGATGCTCTGCACAAACCCTGAACTGCTGGCAAAGGATATGCTATCAAGCTATGAGCCAGAGCAGTTAGGAAGTTCAGGAGTTGTTCTCTGGCTCACATCTCACTTCCGTGGTAAGTCTCCCGCCTTCATGAGAAGAGTTAACACTTGGACATCTGTGTTCATGTGGGGGAATCTGTCCTTTGATTATAAAGTAAATGATATTAATTTAGTCACTAGAAATACCAACAGACTTAATTTAGTGAGAACTGCTGCTACTGAGAACCCTTGTAATTCAGATGTCAGCAGAATCCTAATTTATGAACTTGCACATTATTCCTCCCTCTAAGGACATTCACCTTTTCTTTGACTTTCTCCATGGCACATATGAAACCCCCTCCTTGACAGGGCCTCTGGGTTGACTCACTGAGATAAGTGAGAGCATGTGGGCCATAATGAATTAACATTCATTTACTGATCTAAACAAAGAGCAAAAAAAGAGGTGGGCAGTGAAGGGGCCTGCAGAGCAAGGGGTGTGGAGGATCCAGGCAAATGAGGGGTGAGGAGTACACATGATGGGGGACAAGATGCACCCTGGGAAGGCCAGGTAGCTTTTCTTCATGTTGACATTGGACTTGCTTTATTTAGCAGGAAAGAGGATGAGAAGTACATGTGTATCAGTCATAAAACTGACACCTTCCAACCTCCCTGTGCAGCCACCTTCATCTTACAGGAGAGGCCTTCTTTCTCCCCAGTCCTTCCCTCTGCTTTAACCCCAGCCCCTCCCACCTGACCTCGGTTCTTGCCTCTTTGTGCCCTGTGAGATGGAAGGCAGTCCTTCAGTATTGTTAGGGAGAAGCTGTCCTTGTCACAGACCTCCAAGTTAGGATGGCAACCGACTGTAGAGTGTGCTTGGAAGAGGAGAGGGAAGCAGGGGGACAGCTGTGTGAATGTGCCCAGGTAGGCCACCTCTACCTGGAGCGCCTGTCCTCCTTGAGGGAGGGAGGCGCGTGCACAGAAGTCTGTGTGAACACCGTTGCCATCACTGCAATGGCAGCCAGGTTTGGGGGAGAGATTGCCCAGTAAAACAGAAGCAATCTTTACAGCCACCGATGACCTTCTGTATCATGTGTCTGCATCACAAGATCACAGATGAATGACCAAGTTACAACATTGTATCTTTTTCATCGACCAACCTAGACAGCTAACCTGTTGAATCGCACATTGATTTTCTCTGAAGAATCATGTCAGTTCTTTTGCTTGAGTAGAGAATTAAGTTTGAAATTTAAAAGTTTTCAGGGTCAGTTGCTCAGAATCTCCACTCTGAGAGATAGCGTCTTTAAAAACAAATTATTCTGGCAATTTTACCCAGTGAGAGGGTCAACTTTTAAAAATAATTAGAAAAAATAATCCTCAATATGTGTGTTTGTATGTGTGAAATTTTCCAAATCAGCTACTTAAAAAGTTCTCTCACAATTTTATGTGCAGTGTTCTAAATGTACATTGGCTGAAAGAACAAGAATACAGTCAATTATTTTTTAGAGTTTTTATTAGATGCATATTTTCTTTCAAGCAACTTGTAACTGTCTGTATACATAATAATGTCACATATATGTGTATGTGTGTGTGTGTGTGTGTGTGTGTGTGTGTATATATATATATATATATATATATATATATATATATCAGAATGTTTGAACTGGCCCAGAGACGAGGCTCATATGCCATGTGTATAATCTCAACAGCTTTAAGAGCAAGACAAAAGACCCTTCCAGTCACTTCCTATTGACAGCCACAACCCTCAAGTTTCACACTTTAGAGCTGGAGAAAAACCAGTAGTACCCCTTATTCTGACATCTTAATCTCTTGAGACTTTCTCATTCCTTTGTGTTTTCCCACCTAATCTTTAC
Source organism: Neotragus moschatus (assembly GCA_006410615.1). Lineage (NCBI taxonomy): Eukaryota > Metazoa > Chordata > Mammalia > Artiodactyla > Bovidae > Neotragus > Neotragus moschatus. Next base: position 713,328 of record SJYA01002755.1, read on the forward strand.
AGTGATGGCCTTAGCTACCCGTGGACTCAAAACAGTCTTAAGCATATACAAAATAATAATGTAACTAGCAAACTGCAAAAAATCCCACACAATTCTTCCTTTGAAAGAGTCTCTTAGTGTTTGGATAAGGTTTGTTCAGAAATGCATCTGGACTGTGTATCTCTAGCCCCTACACTCAGGTTGAAGCACAGAGGTTGGTAAATTGTATATTCTGTGGTTTAAAAAGCTTGAAGCGACCTGTTTCCAAATGAGTGTGTCCTTCTTCCCCTTATCTATTGATAATTAAATCCAGAAGACCGTACTTAGAAGCAGTCATTTAGGCTTCCCTCAGCTCTTCCGGGCCTCTTTACTCAGTGCTTATAAAGCTTTGGATTTTTGTTAACTATGTAATCAGTACCACCCAAATGTCATATCTGACCTGGAAGTGTTCCTGGACCTCAGACTCATGCATTTGTAAATCTAGTATTTCAGAGCCACCTGGGGATGCCTCATGGTTTGAGCCAGGATGGAAGGACTGCTCTGGTGGCTGGAGCAGTCAACGGCAGACAGCCCAGGGTCTGTCTGCCCAAGGTGGTGGTCAGCTTACAAAACTGTATCCTTTCTCTTCCACCAACTCCTGTTTTGACCTAGACCTCCTCCTCCTTCCATGCTTGATGTCTCTTTTAGGGCACCTCTGATGCTTGCCTCAAATCTAGGGAGTCTCTGACTCCTCTCTGCCCTTCACTGCCACGCCAAATCCACCCCAAATTCTGCTGGCTCTCCTTCCCATCTCTGGCTTCAACTTTAGTGGAGCCTCCTCACTTGATCACACTGTTGCTGGTCTCCTTGACCTAAATGGTCACCTTTCCAGGCCATCCTTTGGTTACGGAATGAGCCTTCTGCAACACTGGCCGGGGTTCCCCACTCTGCTCTCGGACTTTGATGAGCAATGCTGTCCAGTTTTCTCATGCACCAGCCTCATTTTTCCTCCCAGGAGCTCCCCCAGCCAGTGCCTGTCTCCCCATAGCCAAGTTTTGCCTGCGCAGTGCCTGCATCCTGGAGCTCAGCTTCCTTCTCTGCCGACAGACCATTGACCTCCGGTACCTTTTCTGCGAAGAAGCCTTCCCAGCTCTCAGCAGACCACAGGGCTCTTCCTTGGCAACAGTGTCTGTGGAACTTATTAACGTACCTTTTGGGGGAGATCCCACGTGGAAGATGTCATTCCTTATCTGATCACCAGCATGTCTTTTCTCCCCATGGCAAGAGAAGGACCTATATTAATCACATTTGCAACCTAGCTGTGGCCCTACCCAGATAAGAAACTATACAATACTTTCCTCAGTTCATTTTGTTATTCTTGTTCAGGTAACCAAACTCAGGAATTAACAACTCTATGAGGATTTTTTTTTAAACATTGAACCTTTTGTAGTGAGGGGAGAGCTTGCCAATAGATTGTTGTATGTGGAGGGGGACAGTGAGAAGATTGCTATTTCATCAGCATGTTTTGCTTTGGCTTTCTAGAATTGATGGGCTTGAAATATCTAATGTATTTAGAGCTGATGCCAAATTGATGGATGAATCTTAAACCCTTGTTGACAATAATTTCCTTTTGAAAAGAACTCCCCCACAGTTTGCATATATAAACTGAGTCAGATCATAAGCCAACAGAGATTTCCTGTTCTCCCGTGGATCGTGTATAAATGGAGCTCACTCGCTCTGGAGCCTCTCCCTGGAAGACTGGACAGCCTTTGCAGAAGCGGCTGGCGATGTACTTTCGGAAGAACCGTAAGAGATGGTTTCGGAACTTCTCCCCCACGAAGGCGTAGATGATGGGGTTGATGCAGCAGTGCGTCATCCCCAGGGTCTCTGTCACCTGCATGGCTTGGTCCAGCCTGTTAGAGCCACTGCAGTTATTCAGGCCAAAGAATTCCTGGAAGGTGCTCAGGAGGAGGACGATGTTGTAGGGAGCCCAGAAGAGAAAGTAGACAGTCATGATCACGAAGATGAGCCTCACAGCCTTGTGCTTCTTCTTCTCGTTGCGACACCGGAGCAGGGTTTTTATGATTCCCGAGTAGCAGACGATCATGACGAGCAGTGGCAGCACCAGCCCCAAGATGACTATCTTTAAAGTTTGGAAATTCTTCCAGAAATGATAGTGACTGGATGGGAAATGTGGGCTGCATGTATGACGAGAGCCTTCTTTTTGGGATTTGGTAAAGATAATCCCTGGGAGAGAGGCAAACACAGCCACTACCCAGGTGACCCCACTTGTCACTGCCCCAAAGGTGACTGTTCTGGCTGTNACTATCTTTAAAGTTTGGAAATTCTTCCAGAAATGATAGTGACTGGATGGGAAATGTGGGCTGCATGTATGACGAGAGCCTTCTTTTTGGGATTTGGTAAAGATAATCCCTGGGAGAGAGGCAAACACAGCCACTACCCAGGTGACCCCACTTGTCACTGCCCCAAAGGTGACTGTTCTGGCTGTTAAAGCAAACACAGCGTGGACGATAGCCAGGTACCTGTCGATTGTCAAGAGGATGATGAAGAAGATTCCACCAAAGTAACCGATGAAATAGAAGCCCGTGAATAACTGGCACGTTGTATTTCCAAAGACCCACTGGTCTGCAGCATAGTGAGCCCAGAATGGGATGGTGATGATGAAAAGTAGGTCAGAAATGGCCAAGTTGAGCAGATAGATGTCAGTCATGCTCTTCAGCTTTTTGCAGTTTATCAGGATGAGGACAACCAGCATGTTACCCACAAAACCAAAGATGAACACCAGTGAGTAGAGTGGGGGCAAGAGCAGGGCTGCAATTTGCCTCACATTGACTTTTTGGCATGGCTCTGACATCCCATAATCAATGTCATAGAGGGGAGTTGATGTTTGATAGTCCATTTTGCTTGACTCTGTAAATAAAGAAAAGCTCTTTTTATAAAGTCCTAGAATGTCCTTAGCAGTCCATCATGAATGCAAACCATTTTACATACTTCAGTAGGTTTTAAAAATTGATACATAGATTTCTACATTTAACTGAAGTCCCTTTTTTGGTCAAACAGTGAACTTTTTGTATTAGTTTGCTGCTAGCTTCTCTGCTTTGGGTTTCTGTGGTGGCTCAGATGGTAAAGAATCTCCCCCCAATGCAGGAGACCTGGGTTCGATCCCTGGGTTGGGAAGATCCCCTGCAGGAGGAAATGGCAACCCACTCCAGTATCCTTGCCTGGAAAATTCCATGGTCAGAGGAGCCTGGTGGGCTACAATCCATGGGGTCATAAGTGTCAGACACGCCTGAGTGACTAACACTCTCTGTTTACTAGATGGAGAGCATCAATCATCTCACCAAATAAAATCGAATGTTATGTAGCCACGTGCAGTGAATGAAGCTGCGATAACAATGTCCAGAAACTGGGTCAGGAACTGTCCAACCGTGTCTGTTCTTAAGCTGTCATTCCCTGGAGTTAGCTTACACGTAGCATCATTAGGAACTTGCTGGTGATAATGAACAGTTCTCAAGGGCACTTTGCCTGCTAAGCACTGTTCTGAGCTTCACTTCATTCATTCAGTTACCCCTCAAGGTGACTCAGTGAGGCAGGTCAGGTTTATTGTCCCTGTTTTGCAAATAAGAACATCAGAGCAGAGAGAAGATGAGTAACTTCCCCAAAGACCCACAGGGAGTTAGCAACTAATTTTGAAGGCAGGCAGTGCAGGCTGTAACTCTTTTCTGCTGTGGTCCCTGTCTTTCACTCCTTGGTGAGAGAACTACAAGCAGGATTGTCAGCCTGGAGCCTTGATGTAGTCAAAATGAAACAGACTGATTCCCAAGTCCCTGGAGAATGTCATAGGAGCCAGCAGCCAGTTGTCAAGTCCCGATTGCCATTCTCACATTTTCTCTGAAGTTTGTAGTTTCTGAGCTGCTATGATTAAGGACCCCCTCCCCCAATACATTAAGAAATGGTCAAATGGACAGTGTTTAATCTCCTAGCATGCGTCCTGTGTTAGCTTAGTTCCTTCACAACCCACTAACTTGCCTGGTCTATTTAGGTCCCACTGCTTGACTGAGAATTTTCTCTAATTAGTCCATGTAAGACTCCAGCTCCCAGTACCTCAGATTAAGCATCTGGGAAAAGCACAGAGAAAAATCTCACCTGTAAATTCTGAGCCAGAAAAGGAATCAACTAGATGTGCTATGAAAATTGATTTGATATTTATAACTTGTTATTAATTTGGACAATTTTCAGGCTTCCTTCTTTTCTTGGCAGAAATAAAAGGAAACTTAGACACAGCTTCTGGTTGGGCACATGTTCAGAGGGCATCTTGCTGAGGAGGTTTTATTTCTCCTAACCAAAAGATAATGTCTGTCAAAGTTTTGGCCAGTAATTATTCTCTGAAAATATCTTTCTTTTGAAAGGTGAGGGCTTTTTATAGTCTTTCATTCATAATCCTGTTTTGAATCTTTGATGTTATCACAGTCTGAAACTGATTCTAAACTCTAACTTTTTCCTTACTTAAAGATTATATTTTAAGATAGTTCAGTGAATACCTGGTGTATTTCTGATGTTTTCTATGGTTTCCTGTAAAGGCTTTTACTCATCACTCAAGCTGCGCTAAGAAATAGGCAAAGTTAGCTGAGAGATGACTTACCGAGAGAGATTCTCGTAGGGGAACGGATGTCTCAGCTCCTCTGACCAGCTGAGCTGTGCAAGTCAAACATATAGACAGCATAAAAGTAGGAAATGAACAGTTTCTTCTGAGTTGGGGGCGGAGTTTTACTGATTAAGTATCTGGTCGTGCAAAAAGTCATCAAAGAACAGTCCTTTTTTTTTTCTTAGATTGAAGTTAAAATAGACTAGAAAATAGATCTCTAATCTGAAACTTTATTTATGGGTTTCCCTGATTACGCAATTTCTTTTTGCTTCTTAGTTCACCCAACTACCCAAATGGTTAGAAAACAGAAGGAATTAAAGGATATTAGAACTAGAAGAACATTCATGAGCATCTAGTCAAAGGGCCATGTTTTACTGAAAGAAACTGCTGTCCAAGAGACAAATGATTTGTACTAGACTGCAGGGCTTATCAGTGGGGAGGCTCAGAGGGTGATAGATTCTGACCCACTTGCTATTTGTCTTCCATGGAAGCCAGCTGAAACTGACTTTAAAGTGGGGGGAACATCTCACATTAACCCTGTGATCCCCCTTAAACCTGGGCTTCCCAGCTGGCTCAGTGGTGAAGAACCTGCTTGCTGACGCAGGAGATGTGTGTTTGATCCATGGGTTGGAAAGATCACCTGGAGGAGGAAATGACAAACCACTTCAGTATTCTTGCCTGGAAAATCCATGGATGGAGGAGCCTGGTGGGCTACATACAGTCCATGGGTTTGCAAGAAATCTGACACAACTGGGGGGCTGAGCATGCACGCCCCCCTTTGTTCACTCCCTCACTATCCCCTCTTTCCTCCCACAACTCACACACATACACTCACCACCCAGTACTATCTTCCTCTGCAAACTAAAATAGCTGGTTGTTTAAGGGTTTTTACTGTACGTTCACCTGTGAGCTGAATGTGTTGCCCATCTTTCTCCAGAGCAGGTACCTTGGGGGCACGTCATTATAAAATGTTAGCCTCCTTGTTCACCATTTTGCAGCCTTCCAAGGCAGCCCATGTTTGTGGGTAGCTGTACTATGCCAGGGACATAGGTAGCAGAGTCCCACACTCCAGGGATACAGTCTATCTGGAATTTCTTTGAGAATTTTTCAACATGAAACAGGCAGCAATTGGCAGAAGAAAAGGGTCAAGTTCAGGATTCTATTTCAATATCTGCAGTCACCCCAGGCTTCCTTGGTGGTTGGTTACTTATCTAAAAACCTCAATTGTTGACAACAGAACTGAGAACACAGAACAGAACTGAGAGCCAGCCCCGGGCCACAGGAGGGCCTCTGTGTGCTTTTGTTTCCTCCGCCACGGGCTAAGAAACACACGCCAACACGGACTTGTGATCTGAGAAGACCCCAAACCTGCTGAAGTGGCCTCTGCAGTCAACTGCCTGAACTCGAAGCCTGGCCCTACCTTCAGCTTTCTCATTTGTGGAATGGGCTGGATAATGGTAGTTGCTCCTTGGGTTTGTTGGGAGGATTGCTTGAGACATCCAAGTTGAGAATATAGCATATAATATACACTCAAAAAAAATCAGACTTGTACTCATTCAGTGATTCTTTCCGAGAGAGATTTATTATATAAAATTCTAATAAAATTGGTTTCCTGGGGTCCTTGTCAGCAAAGCAGAAACTGAAAGGAAGAAGCTAATGGCTGGTGCTACAGAGTAGGGGGATATGACTGCTGGGGAAAGCCAGAATAGGGCAGAAAGAATCAGCAACTGGCAATCACAACCAGGGCAATGAATCATGAAAAAAATGTTCAAGTTCATGCTGTATGTGGATTCAAGAGACAGCAGTTGAGAACTGGACTCCAGTCACCAGGCTGGGCTTGCTGCTAAGTCACTTCAGTCGTGTCCGACTCTGTGCAACCCCATAGATGGCAGCCCACCAGGCTCCCCTGTCCCTGGGATTCTCCAGGCAAGAACACTGGAGTGGGTTGCCATTTCCTTCTCCAATTCATGAAAGTGAAAAGTGAAAGTGAAGTCGCTCAGTCGTGTCTGACTCCTAGCAACCCCATGGACTGCAGCCTACCAGGCTCCTCCATCCATGGGATTTTCCAGGCAAGAGTACTGGAGTGGGGTGCCATTGCTATCTCCAGGCTGGGCTTAATCCTCAGCTTTACTCTTTATTACTTGATTTGTACAAGTTACTGAAACCCTCCAGATCTTAGTTTTCTTATCTGCAAAATAGGGGCAAAAAAAACCCCAATCACAAATGTGCTTGACAGATCTGTGGTCGAGATCAAACGACAGAACAAATGTAGAGCCTTTTGTTGGTACTGGCTCTCTGTGGGCTAGTTAAGTGGTGTCGTACAAAGTATGCTTGAGAAAGCATTTACAAAATGAGTAGCAAATTAATACAAAATTTCACAGGAAACAGGGAATATCATTTTGTCTCATTGAAGAGACCCATGTGTGTTCACTGGTAATACACTGCGTGGAACTCTTAAATGCTGCAGGACAAACATAATGTTTCTGTGTGTGGCTTTGGTTGCTTTGTACTTTACCACACAGATCTGGGGTTTGTTTGCCCTGTCTTCTGCGGGTTGTCATTGGGGTGGTTGTAGACTTGAGGGAATGCTTACCCCAGAGGGCAGTGTACAGCAGTGAAGCAGGCTCAGAGTCCCCCAGACTGTGTTGCTGACTCATTGTGTGCCCTTAGCAAGATCCTACCCCTCTCTGAGCTTCTGTTTCCTATTTTGTCAAATTATGTGCTAGACTTTAGGGGCCCCAGGAGGCCTCTCTCCTGAAATACGAAATGACTCCATGGCCAAGTTGCTTTGGAAAAGACACATTTGGGCAATACACGGTGAGGATTGACAGGCTGAAACAAGGAAGCGCAGCTTAGCAGTGTGTGTGTCCCCTTTTAGGGGGACATTCAGGTCACCCAATGGAATAGGGGTTCATTCCAGGGATGCCCAAGGAAGGGAGGACCCATGGGAAGGTCTTCAGCATTTAATCAATGAACTGTTGCTCTGGATACAACAGCAAGGCAAACCAGTGGTTTATCATGCCACTTAGTTTCCCCGTTTCTGCTTATCTTTTTACCTTGGCCCTTCCAATTTCCAGGGCTCTGGTTCTGATACGCAGGCCTTCAGACTCTCCGTGAGGATTGATCTTTTTGTTGGTTTGTGACTCTGGACTTGATGCCTAGCCCTCCTCCTGGGGTGCTGGCCAAGCTTTCACTAGCTGGTCCAGGTCGAGTCATTGTACCCAAGTTCTGAGGGCAGCTTCTCTCTGCTTGCCCATGCCATCTCTGGACCATGACTCAAGAGCATCATGCACAAGACGGGGAGGACACTTACTCTTTTCTTGGGTTCAGAGAGCCAACTGCATGAGTACAATGAACTGAAACCCTGGGGGCTCACATTGACACTATCAATGTCAGCAGTGAGATGGGCTGAAAAAATAGCACAGGAATCTCTTAGTTTTTAAAACATGTATCTAATTCTAAAACTAACACATCAAGCTCATTGTATCAAGTTAGAAAAAACAGAAAAATAGAAAGTACAGAAAAAATTAGTCATCGTCTCACAATCTCAAAACAGTCCCATTAACACATGATATGTTTTAATCCAGACCTTTTCCCATGCATACTTTTTGATTAATTGTTCTCCCACACATACCAGTTCTTTATGCTGCTCTTTTTTTTGGCTAAAAATTATAGTATAGGTGTGTACCCATGTTATTAAAAATTTTTTATAAATCTCTTTAATTGTTACTTTGATTGATGGGTAACTTACATGTAGCAAAAACACACTAGTCCTAGGTATACATTTTGGGGAAGTTTTGATACACATACATCCCTGTCACCAGATGATAGAGAGCAGCCCTGTCACCCATAACGTGCCTTCACACCCTGCCCCACCTTGCAGGGGCCAGTCTGCTTCAGTGCATGAATGAGATGTACCTCTTCTATAGCTTCTCATAAATGGAGTCACAAATGCTGTCCTCTTTCCGTCTGGCTCCTTTTGTTCAACCGAATGCAGTGACGATATGTGACAGAGCTCTGTTAGGTGAGCCCTTTCTCCGGGTCACTCACTTGGACAGCATGTTGAGGATGTTGCTGTCAGTGCTCTGATATCTCCACCAAGGAGGAAGCTCCTGGTGTCCCTGAAGCCCCCTTCACCAGCAGAGCCAGAGAATCCCCACGGTTCTCAAAGATACAGGAAGAATCCCCCACCCCCACCAGTGTTACATTTTGCATCTGTGTGCCTCAGCAGTGATGCTGGGGTCCCATGACTCCTCTTCATCTACTGCTCCTGACAACGTTCATGGTGAGCGGGGATGGGGGGCCACCATGCTGTCCTCTCCACTCCCACTGTATCTGTCCGTTCAGTTCAGTTCAGTTCAGTCACTCAGTTGTGTCTGACTCTGCGAACCCATGGACTGCAGTACACCAAGCGTCTCTGTCCATCACCAACTCCCGGAATTTACTCAAACTCATGTCCGTCAAGTCAGTGATGCCATCTAACTATCTCGTCCTCTTTCATCCCCTTCTCCCACCTTCAATCTTTCCCAGCATCAGGGTCTTTTCCAATAAGTCAGTTCTTCTCATCAGGTGGCCAAAGTATTGGAGTTTCAGCTTCAACATCAGTCCTTCCAATGAACACCCAGGACTGATCTCCTTTAGGATGGACTGGTTGGATCTTCTTGTAATCCAAGAGACTCTCAAGAGTCTTCTCCCAACACCACAGTTCAAAAGCATCAATTCTTCGGTGCTCAGCTTTCTTTATAGTCCAACTCTCACATCCATACATGACTACTGGAAAAACCATAGCTTTGACTAGATGAACCTTTGTTAGCAAGGTAATGTCTCTGCTTTTTAATATGCTGTCTAGGTTTGTTATAGTTTTTCCAAGGAGCAAGTGTCTTTTAATTTCATGGCTCCAGTCACCATCTGCAGTGATTTTGGAGCCCAAGAAAATAAAGACTGGCACGGTTTCCATTGTTTCCCCATCTATTTGCCATGAAGTGGTGGGACCAGATGCTATGATCTTAGTTTTCTGAATGTTGAGTTTTAAGGCAAGTTTTTTTTCACTCTCTTCTTTCACTTTCATCATTAAGAGGCTCTTTAGTTCTTCTTTGCTTTCTGCCATAAGGGTAATGTCATCTATATATCTGAGGTTATTTATATTTCTCCTGCCAGTCTTGATTNAAGAAAATAAAGACTGGCACGGTTTCCATTGTTTCCCCATCTATTTGCCATGAAGTGGTGGGACCAGATGCTATGATCTTAGTTTTCTGAATGTTGAGTTTTAAGGCAAGTTTTTTTTCACTCTCTTCTTTCACTTTCATCATTAAGAGGCTCTTTAGTTCTTCTTTGCTTTCTGCCATAAGGGTAATGTCATCTATATATCTGAGGTTATTTATATTTCTCCTGCCAGTCTTGATTCCAGCTTGTGCTTCATCCAGCTCAGCATTCCGGATGATGTACTCTGCATATAAGTTAAATAAGCAGGGTGACAATATACAGCCTTGATGTACTCCTTTCCCANGGAAATCTTGGGTGAGAATTGATCAGAACAGAGTACTTAGAAGACATTTTCAGCTACCTCCCAGGACATGACAGCAGTAGGTTGGGGGCTAGTTCTGAGGAATGAGAAGCTAGAAGTCACTCTCACCACCATTACCTGCCACCCCCTCCCCCACCAAGGCATGATGAGTAGGAGGAGGATGGAACGAAGTATCTACAGGATGAGGTTTCATACACAGCATTAGGGACCTTAGGTCCGTCTCTCCACCTCTGACATCATCTACTATTTGAGTGTGGCTTCTGAGGTGTCCCAGGGTAGAACACGATGCTATACCCAGCTGCAGGAAACCCAGATCATATTCTTTGCAGGCACAGGTGGCATGAGAAGAAACCCACAAAGCTGGTATGGCAGATTCTGATTGGAGGACATGAGTGAGGACTCATCCTGGGCTGCTGAGTGGGCAGTGGCTGATGGAAGATAGTTGGAGAGACCCTGATCAATGGTCTAGTTATACCTATCATTGTGACTAGGTGGAAATATATGCCTATCAGTGCTTTCAGCCTGCTATATGCAGACATATACATGGGTGTGCTAAGTCACTCAGTTGTGGCCAACTCACAACCTTGTGGATTGTAGCCCACCATGGGATTCTTCAGGCAGTACTACTGAAATTGGTTGCCATGCACTCCTCCAGTGGACTGCCTGATTCAGGGATCAAACCCACATCTCTTTTATGTCTCTTGCATTGGTAGTTGGTTTCATTACCGCTAGTGCCATCAGAGAAGCCCCAGACATATACATATATGTGTGTGCATGTGTGCTAAGTTGTTTCAGTCATGTCTGACTCTTTGCGACCCTTTGGACTGTAGCCTGCCAGAGACTCCTCTGTCCCTGGCATTCTCTAGTTAAGAATACTGAAGTGGGTTGTCTTGCTCTCCTCCAGGGGATCTTCCTGACCCAAGGATCAAACCCACATCTCTCCTGCATTGTCAGGCAGGTTCTTTACCACTAGTGCCACCCGGGAAGCCCCATATACATATGCATATGTGTCTATATATATGTATCCTGTTGCAAACAAAAGCTTGTTCTTTGAAAAGATCAACAAAGTTGACAGACCTCTAGCTACACTGATTAAGAAAGAAAAGACACGAATAATTAATATCAGATGAAAGTGCTTATTCTACCAAATTTACAGAGATAAAAAAGGATTATAAGAGAACACTGAGCAATGTCCACCAATAAATAACCTAGATAAAGTGGAAAAATTCCTAGAAGCACATAAATTATCCAAGACTGACTCAAGAAAAAATAGAAAATCTGAAAAGGTCTGTTAAAAATTAAAGAGATTGAATCAGAAATCAACTGAAAGCATTCAGGAGCAAGTGGCTTCACTGGTGATTTCTACCAAACATTTAAAAAAAAATTAACATCCATCCTTTTCAAACTCTTCCTAAAAATGAAAGAGGAGGGAACATTTCCTATTTGTAACCAGTGTTACCCTGAGATCAAAGCCAGACAGAGACCAGTTTCCCTTATGGATACAAGTGCAAAACTAACAGCAAAATACTAGCAAACTAAATTCAATAGCACGTTGAAAAGATCATACTCTATGGCCAACTGGAATTTATGCAAAGAATGTAAGCATGGTTCAGTAAAAGAAAATCAACCATTGTAATACATAACAGAATGAGAGAAAAAAATATAATCACCTTAGTTAACACAGAAAAGCATTTGGCAAAATTAAATGCCTGTTTGTAGCAGAAACACTAAAAAATTAGAAATATGAGGAAACTTCCTCAGTGTAATAAAGGTCATATGTGAAACCTCATAGTTAGTATCATACTCAAAGACCAAAAGCTTTCTCTCTAAGATCAAGACAAGAAGACTCACTTTTACCACTGCTGTTCAGCACTGTACTGGAAGTTCTAGCCAGAGCAATCTGGCAAGAAAAGGATCCAAGTTGGGAAGAAAGAAGTAAAACTATCTCTTTTCACAGATGACATGATCCTACATATAGAAAACCCCAAAGAAGTCAGAAAAAAGCTTTGCTTGAGCTACTAAACACACTTAGCAAAGCTGCAGGAAACAAAATCAGGGCAAAAACATCAGTTATGTTTTTATATGCCGGCAGCAAACACTCTGAAAAGAGATTGAGGAAACGATTTGACTTATAATGAATGGCGTAAAAAAGAATAAAATACCTAGGAATAAATATAACTATAGAGCTTAAAGACTTGTATACCCTAACTATAAAACACTGAAAGAAATTAAAGAAGACTTGAATATATGGAAGGACAGCACATGTCAATGGATTAGAAGACTTAAATCGTTGAGACCGCAATACTGCCCAAAGCTATCTAAAGATTTAATGCGATCCCTATCAAAATTCCAGTGGCCTTTTGTAGAAATGGAAAAACTGATCCTCAAATACATAGACGTTTCAAGGGATACCAAATAGTCAAAACAATTGAAATCATGGTAGCACCAGCAAAGCGACTTTGGAGAATTTCAGCTTTCCAATTTCGTAACTTAATGCAATGCTGTACTCATTAGTGCCAGTTTATCCTGGCATAAGGATAAACATGTAGATCAACAGATTATAATTGAGAGAGTCCAGAAATAAATTTCACCCCTTTCTTTTCATGCCTTCAGGCTTTCCCAGCACCAGGGTCTTTTCCAATAAGTCATCTCTTTGCATCAGGTGACCAAAGTATTGGAGCTTCAGCTTCAGTGTTAGTCCTTCCAATGAATGTTCAGGGTTGATTTCCTTTAGGATCAACTGATTTGATTTCCTTCTAGTCCAAGGGACTCTCAAGAGTCTTGATTGACTAATACAATGTGCAGTAAGGATCTAATTCTTGTCCTCTTTGCTAACTAATTAAATCATGAATAGTCCATTTTCCCTGATTAAAAAAAATTATTGGAGTATTATTGCTTTACAATGTCGTATTAGTTTCTGCTGTACAGGAAGGTGAATCAGCTATACATATACATATATTTTCCCTTTTTGGATTTCCTTTCCATTTAGGTCACCACAGAGCACTGAATAGGGTTCCCTGAGCTAGAGAGTAGGTCCATACTGATTTTTTAAAAGCAGCTTTATTGAGATGTAATTCACAAACCATAAAATCTACCCATTTAATGTATAAATTTAATGTTTTGTTTTAGCGTATTCACAGTTGTGCAGCCATCACCATAAGCTAATTTTAAAATATTTTCATCACCCCAAAAGAAACCCTGTACCATTATCTGTCACTCTGCATTGCCTCTCCCAGTCTCTGTCCCCCTGCCATGCCAGATCTAGGCAAACACGGTTCTTCTGTTTCTATGGAATTGTCTCTTCTGGACATTTGATGTGAATGGAATCATAGAGTAGGTGGTTTTTCATGACTATTTTCTTTCACATAACATACTGTTTTCAAGCTTTATCCATGTTATAGCATGTATCAGTATGTCTTTCCTTTTGTGGCTGAGTAGTATTGTATAGATAAGCCACATTTTATTTACCCACTCATTAGTTGACATATTTGAGTTGCTTCTACTTTTTGGCTATTCTGAATAAAGCTGATTTGAACATTTGTATACAAATTTTTGTGTGAATATGTATTTTCATTTCTCTTGGATATATACCTAGGGATTGGGTTGCTAGCTCGTATAGTAAGTGTATGTTTAAGTTTTTGAGAAACTGCCAGGTTGGTTTCAAAGCTGCTGCTGTATATTTTACGTTCCTACTGGCTATGTGTTAAGAGTTTCAGTTTCTCCACATCTTGCTGGTGATAGTTGTTATCTGTGTTTTTTATTGTAACTACCCTGGTGTGAATTGGTATCACATTGTGGTTCTGATTTGCACTTCTCCAATAAATAATGATATTGAGCATCTTTTAGTGTGCTTATTGGCCATTTTTGTATACTCTTTGGAGGAATATCTGTTCATGTCCTTGGCCCAGTTTTTGTCTGGGTTATTTATCTTTTCAGTTATTGAGTTGTAGTCATTCTTTGTGTATTCTGGATATGTCTCTTATTAGATGTGCTGTGTGTAAATATGTTCTCCCACTTTGTTGTTGGGTTTTCACTTCCTGATGATATCATTTGCAGCACAAATGTTCTTTTAATTTTGATGAAGTTCAGTTTATCTACTCTTTCTTATGTTCTTGGTGCTTTTGGTGTCATATCTAAGAAACCACTGTCTAACCTAATGTCATAAAGATTTACTCCTATGTTTTTTCCTAGGAGTTTAATCATTTTAGGTGTTACATTTAGTTCTGTGGTTCATCTTGAGTTAATTTTTGCGTATGGTATGATATAATCATTGAAATTTGTTTGTTTTTTGAGGGGATGAGATTTGTAGATTGTCCCATTGCTGGCATAGCCCTGGGTAATGAAACATCAGTAGTCTCACTGAATCCCCATAGCCCAGTTGGCTTCAGGTTGGGACTCAGGTTCATTCTTTTGCATGTGGCTATTCAGTTATCCCAGTAGCATTTGTTGAAAAGACTATTCTTTCCCCTACTGAATGATCTTGGCACCCTTGTTGAAAATCAGTTGACTATAAATATAAAGTTTTACTTCTGGACTCTCAGTTCCATTCCATGGAGCTTCCCTGGTGGCTGAGACAGTGAAGAATCTGTTTGCAATGTGGGACACCCAGGTTCAATCCCTGGGTCAGGAAGATCCCCTGGAGAAGAGATTGGCTACCCACCAGTATTTTTGCCTGGAGAATTCCATGGACAGGGGAGCCTGGTGGGCTACAGTTCATGGGGTTGCAAACAGTAGGATATGACTGAGCGACTAACACTTTGCTATACTATTTATCCATTGTCTTGATTATTGAAGCTTTGTAGTAAGTTTTGAAATCAGCAAGTATGAATTTTCCATCCATGTTTACTCTTCTTTAAAGATTGTTTTGATTATTCTGGGTTCCTTGCATTTCCACATCAATTTTATGTTCAATGTATCAACTTCTGCAAAAACCAGCTGAAACTGCATAGGGATTGAGTTGAATCTGTAGATCCATTTGGGGAATATTGCCATCTTAACATACTGAGGTTTATTATTACCTCTGTTTTTGCCACCCCACTGTCTCTAGTACAAAACTGCTATCCTCTAGGTCACTTGGTGGTCTAAAATTACCCAGCCATCTTGCCCACATTCAGACAGCAGAAAAGAGCAAGAGAAGAAGAAAAAAATATAGGAACACATCTCTTTGCTTCTAAGGTTAAGGTTTGCAGAAGCTATACACAGCACTTCTGTTCACTTCTCATTGGCCAGAAATCCATGATTCTTAGTAGCAAGGGAAGCTGAGAAGAGTCATCTTTTGACTGGCTATGGTTGCCTTGTCTAGGATTTTGTTATTAAGTAAGATAGAGTTACTAAGAAAGAAGAGCTATTAGAAGGCAACCAATAGTCTCTGTCAGAGTTAGACATTTGGGTATATTTCTACCTCCTCCCCCATCGTTGTATCAGGCATGGTAGAACCTTATCATCTGACTTAAGAGCCACTTAAGACAGACAATCCTCTAACTTTAAGCTGAGGTATTGAATGTCTTTATTACCATTTTGTTTCTTTACAAATTGTGAAACTTTTACTTCTAATCGCATTTTGAATAAAAGAACATTTGGTCTTCCTTCTCCTTTTATGCTTGTCTTTCTCTATCCAGCTGTTTTGTATTTGTCTTTGTCTAGTTCCCTAAGCCAGAATAAGACTTCGCGTGTTGGCCTAAACTGCTTGCCCTGTGAGGATATTGGAGCTGTAACAACAGGTGATGTGATTCATGCTCTGTTTCCAAGTGAGTTCTGAGTCCTCTTGCCTCCATGGGCCTGCTGCCCTGTATAAACTGTGCACCTGGGGAAGAGCGGGCTACAGCAGCCAGCCTTTGTTCAAGAGTTGTGGAAACTTATCCTACCTTTGGTTTTAAGACTCAACCTGGCTCCCATCTCCATCTCATGCATACATTTTTAGTACCTGTTACCCCGGGAGAAATATCAATAACCTCAGATATGCAAATGACACCACCATTATGGCAGAAAGTGAAGAAGAACTAAAGAGCCTCTTGATGAAAGTGAAAGAGGAAAGTGAAAAAGTTGGCTTAAAGTTCAACATTCAGAAAACTAAGATCATGGCATCTGGTCCCATCACTCCATGGCAAATAGATGGGGAAACAGTGGCAGACTTTATTTTTTTGGGCTCCAGAATCACTGCAGATGGTGACTGCAGCCATGAAATTAAAAGATGCTTACTCCTTGGAAGAAAAGTTATGACCAACCTAGACAGCATATTATAAAGCAGAGACATTACTTTGCTGACAAAGGTCTGTCTAGTCAAGGCTATGGTTTTTCCAGTAGCCATGTACAGATGTGAGAGTTGGGCTATAAAGAAGGCTGAGCACCCAATTGATGCTTTTGAACTGTGGTGCTGGAGAAGACTCTTGAGAGTCCCTTGGACTGCAAGCAGATCAAACAAGTCCATCCTAAAGGAAATCAGTCTTGAATATTCGTTGGAAGGACTGATATTGAAGCTGAAACTCCAGTACTTTTGCCACCTGATGCAAAGAACTGACTCATTAGAAAAGACCCTGATGCTAGGAAAGATTGAAGTCAGGAGGAGAAGGGGATGACAGAGGATGAGATGTTTGGATGGCATCACTGACTTGATGGACACAAGTTTGAGCAAGCTCCGGGAGTTGGTGATGGACAGGGAAGCCTGGTGTGCTGCAGTCCATGGGGTCGCAAAGAGTTGGACACGACTGAGCGANAGTTCTTCTTCGCTTTCTGCCATAATGGTGGTGTCATCTGCATATCTGAGGTTATTGATATTTCTCCCGACAATCTTGATTCCAGCTTGTGCTTCATCTAGCCCAGTTATTTGTCATGATGTACTCTGCACAGAAGTTAAATAAGCAGGGTGACCATATACAGCCTTGAAGTACTCCTTTACTGATTTGCAACCAGTCTGTTGTTCCATAAATGGTGCTGGGAAAACTGGACAGCTACATGTAAAAGAAAGAAATTTGAACACTTCCTAACCCCACAAAGATAAACTCAAAATGGATTAAAGACCTAAATGTAAGACCAGAAATTATGAAACTTTTAGAGGGGAACAGGCAGAACACTTGATAACATAAATCAAAGCAAGATCCTCTATGACCCACCTCCTGGAGTAATGGAAATAAAAATAAAAATTAACAAGTGGGACCTGATTAAACTTAAAAGGTTTTGTACAGCAAGGGAAGCTATAAGCAGAATGGGAGAAAATAATAGCAAATGAAACAACTGACAAAAGATTATTTTCCAAAATATACAAGCAGCTCATACAGCTCAATACCAGGAAAACAAACAACCCAATCAAAAAGTGGCAAAAAGACCTAAACAGACATTTCTCCATACAGATGGCTAACAAACACATGAAAGAATGTTCAACATCACTCATTATTAGAAAAATGAAAATCAAAACTACAATGAGATATCACCTCACACTGTCAGAATGGCCCTCATCAAAAAATCAACAAACAATAAATGCTGGAGAGGGTGCAGAGAAAAGGGAACACTCTTGCACTGTTGGTGGGAATGTAAATTGATAAAGCCACTATGGAAGACCATACAGAGATTCCTTAAAAAACTAGGAATAAAACCATATGACCCAGCAATCCCACTCCTAGGCATATACCCTGAGGAAACCAAAATTGAAAGGTACACCTATCCCACTGTTCATGGCAGCACTGTTTACAATAGCTAGAACATGGAAGCAACCTAGATGTCCATTGACAGATGAATGGGTAAAGAAGTTGTGGTATATACACACAATGGAATATTACTCAGCCGTAAAAAGGAACACATCTGATCAGTTCTAATGAGGAGGGTGAACCTAGAACCTATTATATAGAGTGAAGTGAGTCAGAAAGAGAAAGAGAAAGATATAAAAATCTGTAGTCTAACATATATACAGAATCTAGAAAAACAGTACTGAAGAATTTATTTACAGGGCAGCAGTGGAGAAACAGACATAGAGAATAGAGTTATGGACACAGGGAGAGGGGAGGAGAGGGTGAGATGTATGGAAAGAGTAACATGGAAACTTACATTACCATATGTAAAATAGATAGCCAACAGGAATTTGCTGTATGGCACAGGAAACTCAAGCAAGGAGCTCTGTATCAACCTAGATGGGTGGAATGGGGAGGGAGATGGGAGGGAGGTTCAAAAGAGAGGGGATATATGTATACCTAAGGCTGATCCATGTTGAGGTTTGACAGAAAACAGCAAAATTCTGTAAAGCAATTATCCTTCAATAGAAAATAAATTAATGAAATTCATCCT
>SJYA01002755.1:736656-755447 GCA_006410615.1 Neotragus moschatus
CATGTGTACACCCGTGGTGGATTCATGTTGATGTATGGCAAAACCAATACAATATTGTAAAGTAATTAGCCTCCAATTAAAATAAAAAAGAAAAGACCTTGCTGCTGATTAAGACTGAGGCCAGGAGGACAAAAGGGTAACAAAGGATAAGATGGTTGGATGAGCATCACTGACTCAGTGGACGTGAGTTTGACCAAAAAGCCTGGCATGCTGCAGTCCATGAGGTCCCAAAGAGTCGTACATGACTTAGCGACTGAACAATGTAGAGAGAGAAGGGGGAAATCACTATTGTCTTACCATCAAAAGTCTACATTTTAAAGATTCAATTCTACTTCCTTTTAGCACTTTTCTCTTCATGCATTTATTACCAAGTACCCATAATCACCTGGATATTGTGCCAGTTCCTGGAATTGCTATGATAAGCAAAATAGACATACCGTGTACCATCTAACTGTGGGACACGGACATAAAATTAAACAGAAACTTCCAGGAAAATGGAATAAAAGTGCTTTCCCCTATTCTTCCCACTGAATACAACTAAAACCCCTGGTCATTGTATATAAAACAAACAAGAAAACTCTGAAAGGTGAAGAGAAGAAGCTAAACCAGCTAGAAGTTAAACCAAGTACAACATGGAGGTGAGTTCATTGGGTTTTCTTTGCATCTCATATATCCTAGGCTGGGTGCTNAATAAAAGTGCTTTCCCCTATTCTTCCCACTGAATACAACTAAAACCCCTGGTCATTGTATATAAAACAAACAAGAAAACTCTGAAAGGTGAAGAGAAGAAGCTAAACCAGCTAGAAGTTAAACCAAGTACAACATGGAGGTGAGTTCATTGGGTTTTCTTTGCATCTCATATATCCTAGGCTGGGTGCTGGAAAAACTAGGAACCTGAAACTGACAACAAGTATAGACAACAACTAGCTCCAGTGAAATACTACTCTAGCCAAGGACTAGAAAGACAGAAAACTTTCAGACATTAAGTGCTCTACTCCAGCCAAATGCCTCAAAGAGAACTGTGGCCCCAGCCTCACCCAGACTGGCAAAGGCCAGTGTCAAGGCTTTAATGAGATTGCCCAGGCTTCTCCTTTCTACCTGTGGCAGAATGGTGTCAATAAAATTATACAGAGAGCAGTGATTTTTATCCCCACCAGGTGATGAGGCTTACCCACTCCTCCCTTCAGTGCCAGTGGAGACTATGTGAGGAACTTGTATTTCAACTTCCACCCAGCAGTAAAAAAAAAAAAAAGGGTCCCTCCCACTATCCAGTGGGTTATTGTCAGAGGGTAGCTAGTGGGAAGGCCAGGACTTTTACAACCACTCGTTAACAAGGCCCAGTGTTGCAGTGTCAGTGGAGGCCACATGGAGGAACAGGAATGAGGCATTCCCATCCCTCCCATCCAGAATGGTATTAGCAGAAACCTAGTGAGTACTCTCACTTCCACCTAGCACTAACAAGAGCCCTCCTCCTTGAGTGTCAGTGAAGATCAAATGGGAAGATCTGGACATCTACCTTTATGTGGTACTGCTGCTGCTGCTGCTAAGTCGCTTCAATTGTGTCCGACTCTCTGCGACCCCATAGACGGCAGCCCACCAGGCTCCCCCGTCCCTGGGATTCTCCAGGCAAGAACACTGGAGTGGGTTGCCATTTCCTTCTCCAATGCATGAAAGTGAAAAGTGAAAGTGAAGTTGCTCAGTCCTGCCCGACTCTTAGTGACCCCATGGACTACAGCCTACCAGGCTCCTCCATCCATGGGATTTTCCAGGCAAGAGAACTGGAGTGGGGTGCCAAGGTATAAACACCCTTTCCCCTACCAGAGCAGTGTCCAAGAAAGCCATCTAAAACAAAGGGTTTAAATAAGATCCACAGTCCTGTATTCTACTCAGAATGTACAGGTTTCAATAGAAAGTCACTTTGTCATATCAAGAAGCAATAAAATCTCAACTTGAATGAATAGAGACAATGAATAGTTCCCAATACTGAGATGATAGTGTTCTTGCCTTGAGAATCCCAGGGATGGCGGAGCCTGATGGGCTGCTGTCTATGGGGTCTCACAGAGTCAGACATGACTGAAGTGACTTAGCAGCAGCAGAGATGTTAGAAATACAAATAATTAAAAGCCGCCATCATATAAAGACTTCAGTGAGCAATTGTAAACACATTTGAAACATGAATAAGTTGAAGATCTCAGTAAAGAAATAGAAAGTCTCAGAAAAAAAGAGAAAATATTATGAACCACATGGAGATTATAGAACTGAAAAATATGGCTGCAATAAAAACCACAAAAAGTTGCTTCATGGGCTCAACAGCTGAAGTGGAAGTGACAGAGTAAAATAATCAGTGTACTTGAAAAGTGAACAATGGAAATGTTCTGTACTGAGCAACAGAGAGAAAAAACGACTGGGGGAAAAAGAACAAAAGCTCAGGAATCTGAGGGATCATAACAAAAGAACCCAACATTCATTGATCATACTTCCAGAAGAAGAGGAGAAAGAAAATGAGTCTGAAAAGGTACTCAAATTAATAATGGATGAAAACTTTATAAACTTACCAAAATATATAATCCATACCAAGACACATCGTTGTCAAACTGAAAACTAAAGATAAATGAAAAATCTTGAAAGTAGTTTGAAACACGTTACCTATAGGGGGCAAACAATTATGACCATGAATTTTTCATCAGAAGTCATAGTTAGTTGCATTGTCTTTTAAATGCTGGAAAAAAAGGACTATTTGATCCAGAATCCTATACCCACTGAAAATACCCTGGAAGAATGAAGAGAAAATTAAGACGTAAGATGAGAGAAAAGAAGGAGCATGTGGTTACCTCTCTTTTCTCTGAGGGAATGGCTAAAGGAAGTTCCTGAAACAGAAAGAAAATAAAATTAAGAAATCTTAGAACATCAGTAAGAGGGCAGGGAGAATGGAAAATGTTAAAATATGGGTAAGACATCTTCCTCCTGTTGCTGTTTCATAGCGGACTTTTGATGATTGAAGCAGAAATTGTAACACTGTTTGATGTGGTTTGAAACATGTAGAGGAAATATTTTAAGACAAAATATAAATGAGGAAGAGTAAAGGGAAGTAGAGGAGCTAAGGTTTCTATACATCATTTGAATTGGTGAAATGTTAATACCAGTAAACTGTGATGTTATATATACACACATATATATCAAGTAATACCTAGAATGACCGTCACACCCCACCCCAAAATCTGTGCAAAGAGGTACACTCAAANGAATGAATAGAGACAATGAATAGTTCCCAATACTGAGATGATAGTGTTCTTGCCTTGAGAATCCCAGGGATGGCGGAGCCTGATGGGCTGCTGTCTATGGGGTCTCACAGAGTCAGACATGACTGAAGTGACTTAGCAGCAGCAGAGATGTTAGAAATACAAATAATTAAAAGCCGCCATCATATAAAGACTTCAGTGAGCAATTGTAAACACATTTGAAACATGAATAAGTTGAAGATCTCAGTAAAGAAATAGAAAGTCTCAGAAAAAAAGAGAAAATATTATGAACCACATGGAGATTATAGAACTGAAAAATATGGCTGCAATAAAAACCACAAAAAGTTGCTTCATGGGCTCAACAGCTGAAGTGGAAGTGACAGAGTAAAATAATCAGTGTACTTGAAAAGTGAACAATGGAAATGTTCTGTACTGAGCAACAGAGAGAAAAAACGACTGGGGGAAAAAGAACAAAAGCTCAGGAATCTGAGGGATCATAACAAAAGAATCCAACATTCATTGATCATACTTCCAGAAGAAGAGGAGAAAGAAAATGAGTCTGAAAAGGTACTCAATAATGGATGAAAACTTTATAAACTTACCAAAACATATAATCCATACCAAGACACATCGTTGTCAAACTGAAAACTAAAGATAAATGAAAAATCTTGAAAGTAGTTTGAAACACGTTACCTATAGGGGGCAAACAATTATGACCATGAATTTTTCATCAGAAGTCATAGTTAGTTGCATTGTCTTTTAAATGCTGGAAAAAAAGGACTATTTGATCCAGAATCCTATACCCACTGAAAATACCCTGGAAGAATGAAGAGAAAATTAAGACGTAAGATGAGAGAAAAGAAGGAGCATGTGGTTACCTCTCTTTTCTCTGAGGGAATGGCTAAAGGAAGTTCCTGAAACAGAAAGAAAATAAAATTAAGAAATCTTAGAACATCAGTAAGAGGGCAGGGAGAATGGAAAATGTTAAAATATGGGTAAGACATCTTCCTCCTGTTGCTGTTTCATAGCGGACTTTTGATGATTGAAGCAGAAATTGTAACACTGTTTGATGTGGTTTGAAACATGTAGAGGAAATATTTTAAGACAAAATATAAATGAGGAAGAGTAAAGGGAAGTAGAGGAGCTAAGGTTTCTATACATCGTTTGAATTGGTGAAATGTTAATACCAGTAAACTGTGATGTTATATATACACACATATATATCAAGTAATACCTAGAATGACCGTCACACCCCACCCCAAAATCTGTGCAAAGAGGTACACTCAAAAACACTATGGCTAAGTCAAAATTGATGATTTCTTAAAACAACAACAACACATGTTCAAGTACCCCACAGAAAAGCAAGAAAAGAAAACAGAGAAATGAAAAACAGAACAAATAGAGATTTAAAAAGTAAATGGCAGACTTAAGCCCTGACATAGTCAATAGTGACATTGAATATAAATGGTCTAAATATATCTTTTAAAACACAAATATAGACAGGACAGATTTTTTTAAAAATTACCCAACCATATGCTGTCTATAAGAATCTCACTTCAAATATAATAATACATGTAGATTGAAAGTAAAAAATGGATTTAATATATATCATGCCAGCAGCAATCCAAAGAAGCAATAGTGGCTCTTAGAATTCAGAGCAAAGAAGATTAACGGGGACAGAGTATGATAAAAGGGGCACTGCCAAGAAGGCACAGGGATCCTGAGCATGTATGCCCCAAACGTTAGAGCCGCAAACTAAACAGAGCAAAGACTGAAAGAAATGAGAGGAGGCATATGTCACAACTATAGTTGTGGACCTCATTGTTCCATCAACTGATAGAACAATCAGACAGAAAATCATCAAGATTACAGAAGAACTTACTAACACAACTCATCAACAGACTCTTACATTTAAAGAACACTCCACTGAAAAACTGTAGAACATACATTCTTTTAAAGCATTTGCAGGGCATATATGAATGTAGACCATGCCCTAGGTTATAAAACAAACCTCAAAAAATTTATGAGTTGAAATAATGCAATGGGGTCTCAGACCACAGTGGAATCAAAAGAGTAATTTTATTAGATAATAGGAAAATCAAACATTCGGAAATTAAGCAACATCTAAATAATCCATGCATCAAAAAAGAAGTCTCAAAGAAAATCAAAAATAGATTCAACTAAATTAAAAAGAAAATATAGTCTATCAAAATCTGTGGGACACTGCCAAAAGGGAAATTTATAACACTAAATGCTTACATTAGAAAATAATTTTTAATAAAGGAAAAGAAAAGAAATTTCATATCAGTTAGCCTCCACTTCCAAAAGCTAGAAAAGAAGAGCTAAACTTTTGGCTTTCCAACCCAAAGCTGGAAGATATAAGCAAATACTGAAAATAAGGGCGGAAATCAAAGAAGTTGAAAAGAGAAAAACTGTAAAGGAAATCATTGAAAAAAAAAAAGATACTTCTAAAAGATCGGTAACATTGACACAAGGAGGAAATCTAATACAGATGATTCTACGAATCAGAATTTTATAACTTAGATAAAACGCATCAATTTCTTCAAAAGCATGTACTACTACAACTCACCCAGTATGAAACAGATAATTTGACTATTCTCGTAACTGTTTAGTTCAGTTCGTTCAGTCAGTGGTGTCTGTCTCCTTGCAACCCCATGGACTGCAGCACACCAGGCTTCCCTATCCATCACCAACTCTCAGAGCTTGCTCAAACTTGTGTCCATCAAGTCGGTGGTGTTATACAACTATCTCATCCTCTGCCATCTCTTTCTCCTCCTGCCTTCACTCCTTCCCAGCATCAGGGTCTTTTCTAGTGAATCAGTTCTTCACATCAGGTGGCCAAAGTATTGGAGCTTCAGCTTCAGCTTTAGTCTATCCAATGAATATTCAGGACTGATTTCTTTTACAATTGACTAGTTGGATCTCCTTGCAGTCCAATGACTCTCAAGAGTCTTCTCCAACAGCACAGTTCAAAACCATCAATTCTTTGGCCCTCAGCTTGCTTTATGGTCCAACTCTTAGATCCATACATGACTATTGGAAAAACCATAGCTTTGACCAGATGGACCTTTGCCGGCAAAGTAATAAAGATATTAAATTAATAATGTAAGACATTCCCTAAAAAGAAAATTCCAGGTCCATATGTTTTCACTGGAGAATTAAAACCATTTCTATGTAGCATCTCCCAGAAGGTAGACGTGGAGGGAACAATTAAAATTTAATATAGCTAGAAATATCTTTTTATGAAAACTAGGAAAAGTTAATACAATAAAAAAGAAATGCAGACCAGTATCCCTCATGATTACAGACATAAAAATCCTTAAGAAAATATTAACAAATAGAATTAATCAGTATTTTAAAACTGTTATATACCATGACCTAGGGGGTTTGTTCTGGAGGAGGGCATGGCAACCGACTCCAGTATTCTTGCCTGGAGAATCCTTATGGACAGAGGAGCCTGGCGGGCTTCAGTCCATGAGGTCGCAAATAGTTGGACACAACTAAGTGACTAAGCACAGCACAGGGGGTTTGTTACAGGGATGCAAGGCTGGCATATTTGAAAATCATGTAATTCACTACATTAAGAAGCTAAAGAAGAAAATCAGAGGATCGTATCAGTTGACGCAGAAAAGCACTGGACAAAATTCAGGATGCACTCATGAAAAAAAATCTCAAAAAAGCAGGAATAAAGCAAAACTTTCTACCACAAAAAACCCAGTTAGTGTTATGGTTAATGGTGAGTAATTTAATGCTTTCCTTATAAAGTTAGGAACAAGCCAAGAATGCCCACTTTTACCACTCTATTCAACATCATGCTCAGTTTTTTTTTCTTGCCCAGTGCCATTGGGAAGAAAAGAAATAAAAATATACAGATCCAAAAGTAAGAAATAACTATCCGTATCTGCAGATAATATAATTGACTCCATAGGAAATTTCAAGAAATCTACAAAGAAACCTCCTAGAAATAATGAGTTTGATAAAGCTGCTGGATGCAAGGTATGCAACTAAGAGTCGATTGTGTTTCTATATACTAGCTATGAACATGGACACAAGGGTAAAAATGTATCACAGTTTACCGTTGCTCAAAAAGTGAAATATTTAGGTATAGCCCTAACAAAACTTGTACAGGATGATTATGCTGAAAACTACAAACCTGATGAAAGAAATTAAAGATCTTTAGAAGTCTCAACATAGTAATGATGCCAGTTATCTCCAAATTAATACAGAGTGAACTGAAAGTTGCTCAGTCGTATCTGACTGTTTTTAACCCCATGGAAATCTCCAGCCCAGAATACAGGAATGGGTAGCCTTTCCCTTCTCCAAGGGATCTTTCAAACCCAGAGATTGAACCCAGGTCTCCCGCATTGCAGGCAGATTCTTTACCAGCTGAGCCATGAAGGAAGCCCAAACTAATATATAAGTTTAATGCAGTTTATTTCAAAATCTCAACAAGATTATTGTAGATATAAGCAAGATTATTCTGTAATTCATATGGAAAGCAAAGGAACTAGAAAAGCTGTATCAATCTTGAAGAACAAAATGAGAGTGATTAGTCTGCTAGATTTCAAGACATTATATAGCGACAGTAATCAATACGTGAAATTAGTGGAGATTTTTATTTTGTTCCGTCACTAAGTCATGTCCGACTCTTTGCAATCCCATAGACTATAGCACACCAGGCTTCCCTGTCCTTCATTATCTCTTGGAGTTTGTTCAAACTCAGGTCCATTGAGTCAGTGATGCTATATACAGCCATTTTATCCTCTGTCACCCTCTTCTCCTTCTGCCTTCAATCTTTCCCAGCATCAGGGTCTTATCTAATGAGTCATCTCTTCCCATAGGTGGCCAGAGTATTACTGCTTCAGCTTCAGCATCAGTCCTTCCAATGACCATTCAAGGTTGCTTTCCTTTAGGATTGACTGGTTTAATTTCCTTGCTGTGCAAGTGACTCTTGAAAGTCTTTTCCAGCACCACAGTTTGAAAACATCAGTTCTTCAGCGCTCGGCCTTCTTTATGGTCCAACTTTCACACCCGTACTGGAAAAACCATAGTTTTGACTATACACTCCTTTGTTAGAAAAGTGATATCTCTGCTTTTTAATATGCTGTCTAGGTTTTTCTTAGCTTTTCTTCCAAGGATTAAGCATCTTTTTAATTTCCTGGCTACATTCACCATCCACAGTGACTTTGGAGCCCCCGAAGTAAAATCTGCCACTGTTTGCATTTATTCCCCATCTGTTTGCCATGAAGTGATGGGACCAGATATCATGATCTTTATGTTTTGAATGTTGAGTTTTAAGTCAGCTTCTTCACCCCCCTCTTTCACCTTAATCAGAGGCTCTCTAGTTTCACTTTGCTTTCTGCCATAAGAGTGGTATCATCTGCATATCTGAGGTTGTTGATATGTTTCCCAGCAATCTTGATTCTGGCTTGTGATTCATCCAGCCTGGTGTTTCACATGGTGGACTCTGCATGTAAGTTAAATAAGCAAGGTGAAAATATACACTCTTTTTTTTTTTTTTTTACTTTATTTTACTTTACAATACTGTATCGGTTTTGCCACACATTGACATGAATCTGCCATGGGTGTACATGAGTTCCCAATCCTGAACCCCCTCCCACCTCCCACCCCATATCATCTCTCTGGATCATCCCCATGCACCAGCCCCAAGCATCCTGTATCCCGTATCAAACTCCTTTCCCATTTGGAACCGATCAGTTGTTGTTTGTTCAATTCTAACTGTTGCTTCTTCACCTGCATATAGGTTTCTTAGGAGGCAAGTCAGATAGTCTGATATTTCCATGTCTGTTAAGAATTTTCCACAGTTTATTGTGATCCACACTGTCAAAGGCTTTAGCCTAGTCAATGAAGCAGAAGTAGGTATTTTTCTGAAATTCCCTCACTTTTTTGATGATCCAATGGTTATTGGAAATTTGATTTCTGATTCCTCTGCCTTTTCTAAATCCAGCTTGAACATCTAGAAGTTCTTGGTTCACATACTGTTGAAGCCTAGCTTGAAGCTTTTTGAGCATTATTTTGCTAGCATGTGAAATGAGTGCAGTAATAGAGTAGTTTGAATTTTATTCTTTGGCATTGCCCTTTTTTGGGATTGGAATAACAACTGACCTTTTCCAGTCCTGTGGCCACTGCTGAGTTTTCCAAATTTGCTGGCATTTTGAGTGGAGCACTTTAACAGCATCATCTTTTCGGATTTTAAATAGCTGTAATTCCATCACCTCCACTAGCTTTGTTCCTGGTAATGCTTCCTAAGGACCCCTTGACTTTACACTCCATGATGCCTGGCTCTAGGTGAGAGATCACACCATTGTGGTTATCCAAGTCATTTAGATCTTTTTTGTACAGTTCTATGTATTCTTGCCACCTCTTCTTAATATCTTCTGCTTCTGTTAGGTCCTTACCATTTCTGTCCTTTATGGTGCCCATCTTTGCACGAAATGTTTCCATGATATCTAATTTTCTTGAAGAGATCTCTAATCTTGCCAGTTTTGTTGTTTTCCTCTATTTCTTTGCATTGTTTGTGGAGATCTAGTCACATAGGTAAGTGAAATAGAATAGAGAATTCAGTAACAGACCCACATAAATGTGGGCAACTGATTGTTGACAAAGGCACAAAGGTAATTCCTGGGAGGAAGAATAAACTTTTGCACAAATGGTGCTTGAGCAAATAGTTGACCTAGGAAAGAAAAAAAATACAAAAAACAACTCAAAGTGGATCATGGGCTTAAATGTTAAAGGTTTTTTACAGCTTTTGTTAAAGAAAAAATTGGGGATGTAGTATTAGGCAGAGATCTTAGACTTGACACCAAAAACATGATCCATAAAAGAAAAAGTTGATAAAATTAAACTTTAAAAGCTTTTGGTTTGTAAAATATTCTCTCAAGAAGGTAAAAAGGCAAAGGCCAAAGTGGAGAAGTTATTTGCAACACACATATCCAACAAAGGGCTAGCATCTAGAATGTATGGTATGAAGAACTTTCAGAACTCAACAGTAAAATAATAACTAAAAAGAAGGACATAAAACACAAACAGACATTTTACTAAAGAGGAAATAGCCAAAAAACACATTAAAAAATGTTCAACATCACTGTCCTTTAGGGAAATGTAAATTAAGTCAGGATGAACCATCACTAAACACCTATCAGATTGGCTAAAGTCAAATGCTGGTGACAGTGCAAAAAAGTGCTCACATGTAAATAAAACTTGACAGTTATTCCAGAAAATAAGTTGGCAGTCTCTTAAAATTAAATCTGCAAATATGATATGACACAGCTACTGAATTTCTAAGCATTTATTTCCAGAGAAATGAAAATTTATGTTCATAACAAAAACTTATAGATAAATGTTTCAGTTCAGTGCAGTTAG
This sequence comes from Neotragus moschatus, assembly GCA_006410615.1. NCBI lineage: Eukaryota > Metazoa > Chordata > Mammalia > Artiodactyla > Bovidae > Neotragus > Neotragus moschatus. Next base: position 747,300 of record SJYA01002755.1, read on the forward strand.
TTGCTCAGTCGTGTCCGACTCTTTGCGACCCCATGAACCACAGCACATCAGGCCTCCCTGTCCATCACCGAACTCCTAGAGTCCACCCAAACCCATGTCCATTGAGTCTGTGATGCCATCCAACCATCTCATCCTCTGTCGTCCCTTTCTCCTCCTCCCCTAAATCTTTCCCAGCATCAGAGTCTTTTCAAATGAGTCAGCTCTTCACTTCAGGTGGCCAAAGTACTGGAGTTTCAGCTTCAACATCAGTCCTTTCAATGAACACCCAGAACTGATCTCCTTTAGGATGGACTTGTTGGATCTCCTTGCAGTCCAAGGGACTCTCAAGAGTCTTCTCCAACACCACAGTTCTAAAGCATCACTTCTTTGGCACTCAGCTTTCTTTATAGTCCAACTCTCATGTCCATACATGACCAGTGGAAAAACTATAGGCTTGACTAGACAGACCTTTGTTGACCAAATAATGTCTCTGCTTTTCAATATGTTTATAGTTGCTTTATTCATAGTAGTAAAAAACTGGAAACCACTCAGATGACTGTCAGTGGTTGACTGGTTAAACAAACTGAGGCACACCCATACCACAGAATACTACTCAGTAATAAATAGGAACAAACTATTGATACCACAACATAGACAAATCTCACGGAAATTATGTTGAGAGAAGTCATTTCACAAGGTTACATACTGTATGATTCAATTTACGTAATATTCTTGAACTTAAAAATTTTGAGAAATAAATATTAGATTCAGTTCAATTCAGTCACTCAGTCATGTGTGACTCTTTGTGACCCCATGGACTGCAGCATGCCAGGCTTCCCTGTCCATCACCAACTCCCGGAATTCACCCAAACCCATGTCCATTAAGTCGGTGATGCCATCCAGCCATCTCATCCTCTGTCATCCCCTTCTACTCCTGCCTTCAATATTACCCAGCATCAGGGTCTTTTCCAGTGAGTCAGTTCTTTGCATCACGTGGCCAAAGTATTGGAGCTTCAGCATCAGTCCTTCCAATGAATACTCGGGACTGATTTCCTTTAGGACTTTCAGCTTCAGCATCATTCCCTCCAAAGAAATTCCAGGGCTGATCTTCTTCAGAATGGACTAGTTGGATCTCCTCGCAGTCCGGGGGACTCTCAAGAGTCTTCTCCACCACCACAGTCTAAATGCATCAATTCTTTGGTGCTTAGCCTTCTTTATAGTCCAACTCTCACATCCATACATGACTACTGGAAAAACCATAGCTTTGACTATATGGACCTTTGTTGGCAAAGTTATGTCTCTGCTTTTTAATGTGCTGTCTAGGTTGTTCATAGCTTTGCTTTTCTAATATTCTTATATTAGGTTAGATAAGAGAAAATAAAGCAAGATGGCTAAAGTCAGATTATGTAAAAAACCACAAAAAAGTAAAAAGTAAATGGATTAACATTATTCATTAAAAGGAAATTTTCTATAATTTTCTGATCTTTTCTTTGACTTCAACTTCTGTTTACATTTAAGAAATTAAATTGAAGTTTTTTTGCTCTAAACAACAACAACAACAACAAAAAGCAAATTATTATCCATTGCTTATACAGGAACTCCTATAAGATCACCATATAGATTGAAAATAAAGGAGTTAGAGTTTTTCTATTAAAAAAGTCAAAAAGATCACTAAGATCAAAATAGAATGTATGCAGAATCCTTAATTTGGAAAAGAAGACCAGGTAATATTAAAGAAATAGTCTATTAAGAAAGTAATTTTCATTTTGTTAGTATTAGAATATGTAAAATTCATAATATAATAAAATATTAATGTTGGTTTTAAATAAATTTTACAGATAAAATATTTTCCCAATTTTAAATGAGAAACAGAGTTTCTCATATAAACATAAACCCTTATCATGTTTATGCTTGAAACTGCTGGACACTTTCAGATCAAGATTTTTGATAACAATAATTTCAAATTCATGCTAATCACAATAAATGGGAAACTTTATTTACACAAGTACTAATTTTTAAATAAAAATTAAAGCAAAATATTTATAACCATACAAAATTTTACAACAGTTAAAATTATAATGAAGAATCTAATAGTTTTTTCCTCTTTCATTAACAAATATAATGTTGAAATGTCTTATAATGTTGAAGTTCAAATGTATTTCAAAGGCAATGAAATGTGTTAAGAGTGAAAAAACTGATGCAACTCTACAAAGCTCACAAATATTGTTAGAACAGTCTCTCTGCAGTTGGTTTGGATGCCACTAAAAGGGTACATCAAGCACAAATGGACACAAGTGACTGATATATATAGAACATAGAGTGCACACAGCTGCTTAAAGCTGGGAGGCCCACTGAGCTTCCCCAGCCCCCAGTGTTTACCAGAAGCCTGTGTGCTCCATCTCTTAGGCACCTGGAGTGTGAACCTCAATTCCGCAGGCCCCTTGTCCTTGCTGGGCAGCCGTGAGCTCTGCAGCTGGCTGGTGATGTGGATGTCCCCTTGTCTGGGCTCTTAACACATTACCATAGAGCACAAGGGCCAGGTGGACGTCATGAGTTTACTGTTCATGGGGGCTACGTTGTGTGCTTCCCCGGGCCAGGGGCTGCCTTCCAGAAAACCCACGAGGTTGCCTATAAGAAGGCCCTGCCCAACTGTCCTGAGGGCTGAAGAAATCAATATGTTACAGAACCTGCAGTCCATTCGTGGTGCACCGGTGGAGCAGCTCTAGAACCAAGACTCTGTAGAGACCCTGATAAACACTGACCAGATCCGAGCTCGTGATAGAGTTATTAGCAAATAAGAAGGAAATGTTATGACACAGACCACATTCTTTGACCACAGATTATTAAATTAAAAATTGTCTTTAAACCAAAAAAACGTGTTTCTGAAAACTGAAAAAATAAATTTCTAAATGCCTTATGAGTTAATAACGAAAGCAGAACAGAGGTGACAAAGTAATTAGAGCTGAATGAAAATGAAAGCATCAGTCCACCATATGTAAGTCCACAAGCCTGAAATCCAAAAGAATCTGAAAACTGAAACTTTTGTTCATAACTTTATTTACCTGACCCGAGATCATTCACAGTCTCAGTGATCGCACCTTTAAGCAAGATGGATGAAGGAAAAAAGAATGAGAAAAGGCACAGGTAAGCAATATTATCAACCACAGCCACGAAAGACTAAAACTAGAACAGAGATGATAGAATGCCTGCAGCAACTTTATGACAGTACATTTGAAAGTTTGGACAAAATGGATAATTTCCTAGAAAATTATACATTGGTGAAATTGACTCATGAAAAACAGAAAAACTGAATAAACTTTTATAAGAAATTGAGTTACTAAAATCTTTATCCCTTGGCAGCTTTTCAGAATGAGAAAAACAAATGGCCAATAAACAGGAAAATATGCTAAATTTCCATCGTAACCAAGAAAGTACACACTGAAACAGTATCGGGCTAACCGTTCCCATCCATCTGCTTAGTAAAGATGAAAAAGCCAATTTTCATTGAGGATTTGGAGAAACCAGCCCTCTCCCATATGTGGGTAGGGATGTAAGTTGGTAAACCCATTTGACAAGCAGTTTGGCAATATCTAGAAAATGTAGAGATGCACTGATTCAGCAGTTCCGTTTTTAGATACATGTCTGGCCTGAAGAAATTTCAATACTTGCACACAAAGAAACAGTAAGCGGGCCAGAGTAGCTGGAGCAGAGGAAGTGAGGGGGAGTGTATGGAGACCCAGGGCAGAGAGCTGGTTGGGAGCCCCATATTGTGTGGGGCAGGTAGGCTTTTGGCAGGGCTTTGCCTTTTACTGTCCATGAGCTGGGGAACTATCTGAGGGCCTGGGTAGTAAAAGGACTGATGTAGTAACAGGATCACATCACTCTGGTGCCTGCATTGAGCACAGCCTGTTGAAGCAGACACCAGCAGGGGAAAGAAAGGCAGAGTTCCCATGACAGAAGCTTTTTAAGCATAGGAGCAGGAGGTGGAAATGAGTGGTCAGATCCTGAATATGCTGGGGTCACGTGACTGATGCTGAGCACAGGTGTAGCACCATCCTCCACCACACAGTGAGTTAGAAATCTTCCAGCAGCAAACAAGTCAGCTCCCTTTCGTTTGTACTTGTTGGAATCCAGTTTCTTCCCAGGAGAGCAATACTTCTTTCCTGTTCCTTGTGAAAGTGAGGAGGCCACCACTATTACCACTTGTTTAATTTTTACCTTTTAAAGAGTTGATGCTGAGAAAGGATTTCTACAAGTGAGTCAATATGACCATTTTTAGTCACATAGAGTGTGGAGGTGTCATGGAATGAAGCAAGAAAGCAGATCCCTAGATATACTGTCAAAATCACTAAGATCTTGAGAAAAGACATTGGAGAAACAAACAAGATTAAAAACTTTAAATAATATTAATAATGGGAGTTATGACTCTGCCTCAACAAGCAGGAATGACTGCACTGTCTTCGGTGTCCCTTCCTAAAAGTAGATCTGCTCACATTGTCCTCTGAGGGAAGATTCTTGCTTTGTCTAAATACCAGGATTCTGATTCTGAATGATTCACTGGGTCTTCTGAGTTTGGAACTTTATGAAGAAAATAAGGGTATTATTTGAAAAGAACCCATCATTTGTTTAAAAGTATGGGATGCTGGGAAAGATTGAGGGCAAGAGGAGAAGGGGATGACAGAGGATGAGATGGTTGGATGGCATCGCCGACTCAGTGGACATGGGTTTGGGTGAACTCCAGGAGTTGGTGATGGATAGGGAGGCCTGGCGTGCTGCGGTTCATGGGNATGCTGGGAAAGATTGAGGGCAAGAGGAGAAGGGGATGACAGAGGATGAGATGGTTGGATGGCATCGCCGACTCAGTGGACATGGGTTTGGGTGAACTCCAGGAGTTGGTGATGGATAGGGAGGCCTGGCGTGCTGCGGTTCATGGGGTCGCAAAGAGTCAGACACCACTGAGCGACTGAACTGAATACTGAATGGGTTGCCAAGCAGTTACTCTGAACAGACTTAAATGACAGATATTACAAGGCAACCCAGCAGGATGATTCTGTCTTTTGGTTTTAAGAGCTTAGGAACATGTGTCACCCTACACTGGTCTGAGCATGTGGCTGGGTGAGCATAGTGCCACATGGATTTTAGTTGTCACCTGCTCCTATAGCAGGAGCAGCAGGCTTGTTTAGGAAGCAACCTACAAAATTGTCCTTGCCTATCCCTCCTCCAGCTACATCTTGGTAAAACCCAGAGCTAAGGCCAACCAAAGATCTCCTTACTTCAGTCGGGCTCCTTTTTAAAAATCCTTGTTAATTTTTTGTTGTTGTCTGCTCACTTGGGCCCCACTCACCCCAGACCTACTGAGCCAGCAACTCTCTAGGTGGGCCTGTCAATTTGTACTTCAGCAAGGACAAGTAGGAGAAGCCCTGTGAGGGGCGGGCTCCTACGTAGAGGCCACGTTGATTCACCTACCTCCAGCTGGGCTCACCACTTCTTTTTATTAAGACTGAGGCATTAACTTTCAAGACTCTCTTTCTTTTTGTAGTTTCACAAAATTTGGACTTTAAGGTAGATACTTTTTACAACCCTTTCTCTGTGTAACATTTTAGCTATTTTCCCCTTTACAGATCCATTTAAATATAAGAACTTAGGAGCTGTAGTTTTCTATTGTATGGCTCTGTAAAATGTCTCTTGCTTCCTTCTCCTCCTCATCCCTTCTATAATTAAAGCCTTCTGGATATTCTAATTTTGAGGTAGCAGTGGGTTTAGGCTTGCCACTTGAAAAGATCTTACTTACAATGGTGGAATTTGAGGCTTAACAGTAGATGTTTGGTCAATAATTTTGGTTGAGGATTCTGCAAAAAATGGTACTGTAGATGCACCCCTTCTGCTCGCTAACTCCACTGGCTCATACTCATTCATACAGATCTCCTATAGCTTCATTTTGATCTACTTGATCAGTTACTTTCCTCTTTGACCAAAACAATTTCATTTTTTAATCACCATAGTTTGAAGCTGGGAGGCCTGAGCTTCAGTCCTGACTCTGTCAGTGAATCTGAGACACTGACCATGGCTTGTTACCCCTCAGCACCTCAGTTTCTCTAAAAGTAAAGGAAAGAAGATCGGACTCTATCGCAGGTCTGACAGTCTGGAATTTGGGAAGTTGTCTCTTGTTCTGTTTAATAGCGCCTTAAAGGAAGAAGAGTAAAGGGGAGCCTCTGCCCTGGGTGTTTCTTCTGATGTCTCTTTTGCTATTTCATTATGAGTCTAAGGAAGTGGGGTGAAAGACAAGGTTACAGAAATGATTCAGCTCTCTCTCCAAATGGGCTTTTTGCACTGTTTCCAAGCCCTCCCTCACAGTGCTTCTCCTACTTGTCCTTGCTGAAGTACAGATTGACAGGCCCACCCAGAGTGTTACTGGCTCGGTAGGTCTGGGGTGAGTGGGGCCAAGACTGCTTTTCTAACAACGTGTCACTGACATTGCTGAGCAGCACAGCCTCCTCAACGTCTCTACTTGTGTGATAACAACTAAAGTTTCAGTTGAGCCTCAGGATTCCCCAGGTGTCTGTGTAGTGGTCTACATGTCTTAGCTTCTCAGTCTCCATGACAGCCCTTTGGGGAAAGGGAATGTAAAATTACTGTTGTGCAGAGGAGAAAGTCCTGGTTGTGACAGGTTAAGGAAGACTCCTGATCCCCCTCTTTCAGAGAAGGCAGAGGTGGAAGTCAAACCCTGGCTGTCTGACTTGGAGCTAGTGCTCAATTTCACTTCCCATGCTGTGTTACCACCCTGTGGACATGGCCCACACCCAGTCCTCTGTGCCTTTGCTTCATTGGCCCTGCTGGAGTGCTGCTCTGCCGTGGGCTCTGCCGTATCATGCTCAGAGGCCATTTAAAAGGTTCCCTCTGCTGGAAGCTCCTCCAGATTTCCTAGTCTGTTACTACTCCAGTCCAGACTATTGGTAACACCTTCCTCCTGTGAACATCCATTGTACTTTATCCTTACTGTACTCTGTTTGGTCTTGTGTCTTAGCTCCTTGTTTTCCCGGCTTCTTTGCAGAAGCCTGTGAGCTCCTTAAAGGTGGAGACTATTGCTTGTTCANGGTAAAACTGCAGACAACACCTAAATCTGCTTCCAAAAGCCAGGGGATGTGTCTTTCAGAGCCACACTACAGATCAGGAGTAAAAAGAAGGCTGAGGCCATCCAGGGCCAGCAGAACCTCCTCTGCAGCTCGGCAGGATTTCAGAGCCAACACATGTGAAGTAGAATTCACAGGGGTACTGTCAAGCTGGATTCAGGAATCAGTGCTCCAGAGATTTAAATGGTGCCCTTGTTTCTATTTCATCCACAACCAAGGCAGCCTGATAAGAGATATAAGACTAGCGTTTGAGAGCATACGATTTTAGGTGGTGATGGTGCGAGGGTTTAAAGGAGGCTGTAATCTGATTGTTAATCTGATACAGTTTCCTTTGCTAGAAGCAACCATTTTGAGGGGAAACTTGCTTTCTGCGGTATAAATTTTAGTTCCTTATCTTATCAAGGTGTGACTTTCAACACTTGTTTATAGTGGGGTTGTTTGTCTTTTTCTTGCAAATGTGTAAGAAAGCTATGTATTGTAGATATTGATACTTTATTGGTCTTCTTTGTTATAAGTGTATTTTCTCCAATTATTTTTATATTGGGTGTGCTGTGGTCTATTTCAGTGGTCCCCAACCTTTTTGGCAGCAGGAATCGGTTTCATGGAAAACAGTTTTTCCACAGCCCAGGGTGAGGGATGGTTTCTGTTTCACCAGTTGTTTACCTTGTTCTGTGCAGCCCAGTTCCCAACAGCCTATTGACCGTGAGGTTAGGGACCCTTGGTCTCTTCTGTCTTATAAAAAGTGGGAAAGTGTGTATGTTACCTTTTCTTTTATAGGTTCTAAATTCTTATTCCATATCATTAATATAAAGAAACAGTGTTGATTAGTATGAGTTCCAGAAGTTTCTTTCTCTTAAATTTTCTAGGTGTATGAATGTCCAGAGTTTTATCTGGACATTTATCTGGTGTTTGTTAAACCCTCTAAGGTAATATTGAATTATAATGAGGGTAGCAGACACTGATAGATGGTGCCTGACTTATTTGGTTAGTTTGGGGTGATACATTTTGAGGACTTTTGGTAACAGATTTCAGCACAGAT
>SJYA01002755.1:756671-773904 GCA_006410615.1 Neotragus moschatus
AATTATCTCTTCTTTAAAAAGGTTAGATAGTATTTAATTATTAGTATATCTGGTTCGGATATTTTTATTAATTTACCTTTCTAATTTTCTATGTTAATGAGCTGATTTGTATTTTCCACTTCTTCTTGGGTGAATTTTAATAATTAAAAATTTTCTAGTCATCATCTCCTTTCTTCACCGTTTTCCAATGAGTTGCCATAGTGTTGTATGTAGAATTCATCTATAATTGTTTATCCTTCCCATCTTTGTGTGTCTTTTTTTATCTAGTGAGTGGACAGCTCATGGAAGACCAAATCCAAGTGGCTAAAAATTATAAAATACGTTTAAACGAGCAAATTACATTCAAAGTGAAAAATCACTCTATGTCCATTGTACTGACCACTCAGGATTGGGAACTCATGTACACCTGTGGCTGATTGTCAANCTAGTGAGTGGACAGCTCATGGAAGACCAAATCCAAGTGGCTAAAAATTATAAAATACGTTTAAACGAGCAAATTACATTCAAAGTGAAAAATCACTCTATGTCCATTGTACTGACCACTCAGGATTGGGAACTCATGTACACCTGTGGCTGATTGTCAATGTATGGCAAAACCAATACAGTATTGTAAAGCAAAATAAAGTAAAAATAAAAATTAAAAAAAAAAGTGGAAATGCCTGGCATAATGAGTTGGTGAAAGATAGGAAAAAGTGAGGGGTTTCTTCATATGTTGTCTGTGGAAAAGTAAATTATTATTATTGTTTTATAATATAATCTGCCAGGTTCTTTAAAATTTAAAACATATATCCTGTGCCCCACCAATCCCATACGTGGAAACCAGTGCCATAGAATTAAAAGTACCAGTGACGGGCCTGTAAGGATATGCAAGTAAAAAAGAAGAATCTTGAAAAGGGATTAATGCTAAATACTAGAAAGGTTCAGGCTTCCCTGATGGCTCAGACGGTAAAGAACCCACCTGCAATGAGGGAGACCTGGGTTCAATCTCTTGGTTGGAAAGATCCCCTGGAGGAGGGCATGGCAACCCACTCCAGTACTCTTGCCTGGAGAATCCCCATGGACAGAGGAGCCTGGCAGGCTACAGTCCATGTTGTCGCAAAGAGTAGGACATGACTGAGTGACTAAGTGTACACACAGCACAGAGAAGTTCAATAAATTACGGCCCAGCCACACTCTAGAATATTATTATGCCATTAAACAAAAAGAATTAGAGCCAAACCAGCTGATTAGGAAGAATTTCCACAAAGTATTGTTGGGTTCAAAAGTAAGATGCAAAGAACAGTGTATTGCAAACAGTGGCAATAAAAGAAAAACAAAACCCCAGACAACTGTGTATGGATATGGTGCATTAGGACAGAGAACATGGGCCATTTGTAAGACTTGGGGGATATCAGATAGGAGAGGGCAGAGAGGAGATGAAAAGACTGGTAGAAAAAAAGGAGAGAAACAAAAAACTCTACTAAAAAGATATCCTCAGACATGCATGTATAATATCATTCTCTAAAAGTAAAATTATATATCTAATGTGTGTTTTGGAGGGTAGCCCAAAGCCATCAAGTTCTGCATCTAGAAATGGGTTCCTGAGTTCAGTCATCCAAGCCCATGCTCTCCCAGTAATGTTAGTTTCTTTTGGACTTTCACTTCAGCCCAGCTGATCATCTGTGTCCTGTGAACCAAATGTTAAATTTAACCAGAACCAGCGTAACTCAAACACAATAATAGGAGAAGTAAAAAGGGATGAGAACTACAAGCAGAAACAATACTTGTTTTTGTATCTGGTTTTTAAGACCTTCATCCTCCAGTACTATTTTAGGTTCCCCTTTTCTATGGCCACCACCTCCCTGGATGGAGTCCTCTGAGGTGGCCTAGTCTATCATTCCTCAGTCACCTGAGACATTCAGAGATCTGTGTGGATAGGACTGGGGCTGTTTCTCTCAGTTCCTACTTGAGGGTATAAGACAATGCACAAACATTCCCCTGTGGTTTATATATTATACATACCCTGCCAGAATATATATATACACACACATGTGTATTTATCTATATGTTTTTCTTTTTTCTGTTGTTCACCATTTCTCTGATTGTGTAAGGAAATGGCAGTGGGGTCAGGTGGCATTCTCAGTTTCCAATTAAGAACTTTTTTGGGTCGCTTGGGCTCTAAAACCTTGAAACTACTGGAGCTTAGAGGTGTGAAGACCGGAAACAGTATTTATGAGTGGATCATGAGGTAAAAACATGAGATGTGTCACAACCTCCTGTCTCTCCGCCCATCTTCACTTTGTGGTTCCTGGCTCTGCTTCAGAGGCTAGATCATCTCAAGCTTCAAGATGCTGTCTCAGCTGGTATTTGAGTTAAGTGTTTACATAATTTAAAAATAATTTATTGACCTTTCAGGCATAGTAAGAAAAAAGTGAAGAAGGGAAGTAAAGTCGCTCAGTCGTGTCTGACTTCTTACGACCCCGTGGGCTATAGCCTACCAGGCTCCTCAATCCACAGAATTCTCCAAGCAAGAATACTGGAGTGGGTTGCTATTTCCTTCTCCAGGGGATCTTCCCAACCCAAGGATCAAACCTGGATCTCCCGCATTACAGGCAGACGCTTTACCGTCTGAGCCACCAGGGAAGCCCAAGAAAAAAACATTATACCAATATATCTTTANATAGCCTACCAGGCTCCTCAATCCACAGAATTCTCCAAGCAAGAATACTGGAGTGGGTTGCTATTTCCTTCTCCAGGGGATCTTCCCAACCCAAGGATCAAACCTGGATCTCCCGCATTACAGGCAGACGCTTTACCGTCTGAGCCACCAGGGAAGCCCAAGAAAAAAGCATTATACCAATATATCTTTAGGATTCTTATAAGACTTCTGAAATCGCTATGGTTCTGGAAATAACTACACAGATATTCTGTCTTTTTTTTCTCTTTTAACTTCTCATGAGTCACAAGAGACAAAACATAGATTTTGACCAGTACCCAATACGGATACAGGCTTGCCCGGTGGTTGAGATGGTAAAGTCTCTGCCTGCAATGCAGGAAACCTAGGTTCAATCACTGGGTCAGGAAGATCCTCTGGAGAAGGAGTTGGCAACCCACTCCAGTACTTGGAGGAGCATGGTAGGTTACAGTCCATGGGGTCGCAAAGAGTCGGATACGACTGAGTGACTTCACTTTCTTTCTTTTCAGTATGGATATAATTGATGTAAGAATTAAATGCCATTCAAAAATATGGTTGAGGTAATAGGAGGCAGGTGAAAAAAATATGACTTGAAAGAATCTAATTTGGGCCTCAATTTTGACCTTAGTTTGGAAGAGCAAAAAGCCAGTTGCCTGCATCAGTTATTTTTGGGATTTCGGAACTTTTGCATGATCAATGGTTGTGTGATTGTGCAGATCCACATCATATAAATATATGAAACACAAGCATAAGTTTATTATAAATAACTGAATTCAGTTCCAAAGATACATAAACATTTAGAAGTAACTTAAGAGTGAAAAGTGACCTTATTTGCTTTTATATGTTGAAATTCAGTCAAGCAATTGAAATATAAATGTTGAATATTCCAAGAGTAAGATGGGTGCAAAAACTGATGGCAATAAACTGTCAATTTTATGTACAAAAGGAAGATATTTCTATTGGTTAAGTAAATAGGCAAACTTGTTTTTCTTCAGTCACTAAGTCATGTCCGATTCTTTGTGACCCCATGGACTGTAGCACACAAGGCTCCTCTGTCCTCCACTGTCTCCTGGGGTTTGCTGAAATTCATGTCCATTGAGTCGGTGACACTATCTAACCATCTCATCCTCTACCATTCCCTTCTGTTTTTCCTTTCAGTCTTTCTCAGCATCATGGTCTTTTCCAATGAGTCGACTCTTCACATCAGGTGGCCAAAGTATTGGAGCTTCAGTTTCAGCATCAGTCCTTCCAATGAATATTCAGGACTGATTTCCTTTAAGATTGAATGGTTTGATCTCCCTCCAGTCCAAGAGACTCTCAAGAGTCTTCTCCAGCACCACAATTTAAAAGCATCAATTCTTTGGCATTCAGCCTTCTTTATGGTCCAGCTTTCACATCTGTATATGACTGCTGGAAAAACCATAGCTTTGACTAGACAGACTTTATGGGCAAATGATGTCTCTGCTTTTTAATACGCTGTCTAGGTTTATCATAGCTTTTCTTCCAAGGAGCAAGTGTCTTTTAAAATTGTGGCTGCAGTCACCGTCTGCAGTAATTTTTGGAGTGCAAGAAAATAAAGTCTCTCACTGTTTCCATTGTTTCTCCATCTGTTTGCCATGAAGTGATGTGACAGGATGCCATGACTTTGTTTTTTGAATGTTGAGTTTTAAGCCAGCTTTCTCACCCACCTCTTTCATCTTAATCAAGAGGCTTTTTAGTTCCCCTTCACTTTCTACCATAAGGGTGGTATCATCTGCATATCTGAGGTTATTGATATTTTCCCCAGCACTCTTGATTCCAGCTTGTGCTTTATCCAGCCCGGCATTTTGCATGATGTACTCTGCATATAACTTAAACAAGCAGGGTGACAACATACAGCTTTGGTGTACTACTTTCCCAATTTGGAACCAGTCTGTTGTTCTATGTTGGTTCTAACTGTTGCTTTTTGATCTACATATAGGTTTCTCAGGAGGCAGGTAAGATGGTCTGGTATTCCCATGTCTTTAAGAATTTTCCACAGTTTGTTGTGATCCATACAGTCAAAGGCTTTAGTGTAGCCAATGAAGCAGAAGTAGATGTTTTTCTGGAATTCTCTTGCTTTTTCTATGATCCAACAGATGTTGGCAATTTGATCTCTGGTTCCTCTGCCTTTTCTAAATCCAGTTTGAACATCTGGAAGTTCTTGGTTCACATACTATTGAAGCCTGACTTGGAGAATTTTGAGCATTACTTTGCTAGCATGTGAAATGAATGCAGTTATGTGGCATAGTCGATTGTGTTGACTAAGAGGGCTACTCCATTTCTTTTAAAGGATTCTTCCTGTAGTAGTGGATATAATATTGTCACTTGAATTAAATTTGCCCATTCCCATCCATTTTGGGCTTCCCAGGTGGCTTGGTGGGTAAAGAATCCACCTGCAGTGCAGGAGAGCAGGAGACGTGGGTTTGATGCGTGGGTTGGGAAGATTCCTTGGAGGAAGGCATGGCAACCCACTCCAGTCGTCTTGCCTGGAGAATTCCATAGACAGAGGATCCTGGAGGGCTACAGTCCATGGGGTCATAGGAGTTGGACATTTCTGAAACAACTGAGCACAGCACACGTTCCCATCCATTTTAGTTCACTGATTCCTAAGATGCTGATGTTCATTCTTGCCATCTGCTGCTTGACCATGTCCAATTTACCTTGACTCATGGACCTAACTTTCCAGTTTCCTATACAATATTGTTCTCTACAGCATTAGACTTTACTTTCACCCCTAGACACTTCCACAACTGAGTGTCATTTCTGCTTTGGCCCAGACACTTCATTCTTTCTGGAGCTATTCATAGTTGCCCTCTGCTCTTCCTCAGCATATTGGACACCTTCCGACCTGGGAGGCTCACATTCCTGTCTTATCTTTTTCCCTTCTATACTTTTCATGGGGGTCTTGAGACAAGAATATGGAATGAGTTGCCATTTTCTGCTCCAGGGGGGTCACGTTTAGTCAGAACTCTTCACAATAACCCTTTTGTCTTGGATGGCGCTGCACAGCATGACCTATAGGTTCACTGAGTTATGCAAATCCCTTTACCATGACAAGGCTGTGATTCATTATGGGAAAATAGACAAATAGACTGGCATTAAAAATAAGAACTAAGAATGTTTTTTGTTTTATTTGTGTACTATAGCAAGTACATTGTGTCAATTTTAGGCTGAGGAGTGTTTATAAGCATATTAAAAAGTATGAATAGCATTAAAAGGTAGAATAGAAAAAAGAATTCAGATTTTGGAGAGTCACTTATAATTTTGATATTTATAGTTGCTTGACCTGCTAGAATTATTTGTAAAATTAAACAAAATGACTGTTAAGAACTATAATTGAGTCTTAGTTAATTCAGTTTTAGCTAGAAATCTTTTTTTAAAANTCATTTCTAATTTTATTGATTTTATTTTTCTCCCTTTGTTTCTTGATGAGTCTGGCTAATGGTTTGGCAATTTTATTTATCCTTTCAAAGAACCAGCTTTTGGCTTTGTTGATTTTTGCTATGGTCTCTTTCGTTTCTTTTGCATTTATTTCTGCCCTAATTTTTAAGAATTCTTTCCTTCTACTAATTCTGGAGTTTTCCATTTCTTCCTTTTCTAATTGCTTTAGGTGTAGAGTTAGGTTGTTTATTTGACTTTTATCTTATTACTTGAGGTATGCCTGTATTGCTATGAACTTTCTTCTTAACACTGCTTTTATAGTGTCCCACAGGTTTTGGGTTGTTATGTTTTCATTTTCATTTGTTTCTATGCATATTTTGATTTCTTTTTTGATTTGTTCTGATGTATTTGTTATTCAGAAGCGTGTTGTTCAGCCTCCATATGTTANGTGTAGAGTTAGGTTGTTTATTTGACTTTTATCTTATTACTTGAGGTATGCCTGTATTGCTATGAACTTTCTTCTTAACACTGCTTTTATAGTGTCCCACAGGTTTTGGGTTGTTATGTTTTCATTTTCATTTGTTTCTATGCATATTTTGATTTCTTTTTTGATTTGTTCTGATGTATTTGTTATTCAGAAGCGTGTTGTTCAGCCTCCATATGTTAGAATTTTTAATAGTTTTTCTCCTGTAATTGAGACCTAATCTTACTGCATTATGGTCAGAAAAGATGCTTGGAATGATTTCAGTTTTTTTGAATTTGTCAGGGTTAGATTTATGGCCCAGGATGTGATCTATCCTGGAGAAGGTTCTGTGCACACTTGAGAAAAAGGTGAAATTCATTGTTTTGGGGTGAAATGTCCTATAGATATCAATTAGGTCTAACTGGTCTATTGTATCATTTAAAGTTTGCATTTGTTTGTTAATTTTCTATTTAGTTGATCTGTCCATAGATGTGAGTGAGGTATTAAAGTCTCCCACTATTATTGTGTTACTGTTAATTTCCCCTTTCATAGTTGTCAGCATTTGTCTTACATATTGTGGTGCTTCTATGTTGAGCGCATATATATTTATAATCATTATATCTTCTTGGATTGATCCTTTGATCATTATGTAGTGGCCTTCTTTGTCTATTTTATCAGATATGAGTATTGCTACTCCTGCTTTCTTTTGGTCTCTATTTGTGTGGAATATCTCTTTCCAGCCCCTCACTTTCAGCCTGTATGTGTCCCTTGATTTGAGGTGGGCCTCTTGTAGGCAGCGTATATAGGGATCTTGTTTTTGTATCCATTCAGNATCATTTAAAGTTTGTGTTTCTTTGTTAATTTTCTGTTTAGTTGATCTGTCCATAGGTGTGAGTGGGTAAAGTTTTCTATTTGAGAGTTCTTCTCATCCTATGAAGATGAATTAAAAGCAAAATGTGTAGATTTTCACCTTAAAATTTTCCAAAAGGATATTAGAAGAATATATGAAAATTTTCATGATAAATTTTCTTTGATCCTGACATAAAAAAGAATATCAGGAATTTTTTTAAAAAAGAATATGTTGGGGAGAGAAGAGAAACATTTTGCTTCTTTAATCAAACTTTGAAATAATCTACTTCACAAGAATGTTTTACTAGGAGGGAGACTCAAGAGGGAGGAGACAGATGTATACTGATGGCTGATTCATGTTGATATATAGCAGAAACCAGCACGACATTGTAAAGCAATTATCCTCCAATTGAAAAGTAAGACATTTTAAAAAGAATGTTTTGCAAAGACAGAATCTTTGTTTTCAAAAGACAATGAAAACAGAGGCTAAAATTGAAACAAAAAGCTTGTCAAAAGTATTTTTAGAGGTTCCCAAACATTTTCAGAAGTTGAAGAGTTTTGAAATTTGCCCAGGCTGTGAATTCTAGATGCAAAGATTCTTCTAGAAAACACAGATTACTGATGATCCTAAATGTGCTGGTTTTGTGTATAATGCACCTGCTATTTGGATATGCAGAGACAAGCGGGTATCTTTTTTTGAAACATTTTGTAATCACACAGTTCTAGTATGCCTCTAATTTTGTTTGTCGAGATTTCTGGGTCTCATGCAGGTAACAACTTAGTGGATCTGAAGGAAAGAAAAAACATGTATGGAATGGAAAATCACCAGAATGTTCTGTAATTGTCACTGATAATAAAAAGCACATGGTGAGCCTGTGAGTGATTTAGGGATTACAAGCATGCAGTGTTTTGTTCACACCTTCAGCTGTGTTTTCAGGAAGTACCTATGACACTGCATAATGTAGCAGATTGCTGGTCGTAAGCAAAAAGGTAGACGGCCACTTGTGTTATTCAGTGTTTAGCCAAAGATAAAATGTGTGACATATACGAGATAGTGAAACTGCTTTGGTACACATTTCTCCAAAATGCTTAGACAAATGGAATAGCATCCTTGATGTGTTAGAAAGGCTGCTTGACCAAAAGAAAGTGAACTAATGCTCCTTACAGTTAACAGTACTATCATAGGAAAACTTAGTAGCAATCAATAGCTGCTTGTGGAAAAATAACTGATATACTCGACCCGTTGAATAAGTCATCTTGAAAGCACAAGTATTTCTGACCAGGTACAGCTGTGAAGATCCTGCTGTTCTTCCTCTCCATAGGTGTGCCTGTGATGACAGCTGAGGTGCAGTTGGAATCTGAGATAGTTTTTAAAAAATGTTTAGTGCCATTTGGATTACTTATGGCACCTTATTAGATTCAAGACTTAAGAACAACCCTTTCTGAAGTGCTTGTATGAAACAAGCATGGGAAAATATTAGATATTTAAAATGAAAGTGGAGAAAATAATTGTCATCTCTTGTCTTCACTTGGGTTTCCCACAAGGCAGAGCCTAAGATCAAGATTTATGTGCCAGAACTTCATCAGTGTGTATGATTGCAGACAGCAGAGATGAGGGATGGGGCAGTAGGCAGGGAAGTAGTAAGTGCATTGTGGCCACTGCCACATGAGCTGAATGCTATGAGATGCTTCTCAAGATTCTCCATCTCGAGGGGTGGAGGCAGACTCATTTCTCTGTCAGCTTCTGTTTTCCATTGGACATCAAGTTGCCTGCGCTCCCAGCCTTCATGTAGACGGTGCTAAGTGTCCGTGGAGGAATCCTGGGGTAGGTGATGAGAGGCATTGTACCAGCCCAAAACAGACACCGTCAGGCTACACCTGTGTGAAGCTGACGAGCCCCAGCAGAAAAGGCTGAGAGGAATGGAAGTGACTCCTAAGAGGCGTCCAAATCGTCAGCTTTTAAGAACACTCTCCAGAAGGCATCCTCTTGAAGCTGTGCACTAATAGTGAGATTGCATTAGCAACCAGTGATGGTATCTTTAATTCCAGGAGTTAAAGAGGAGACAAACTGTTACTTTAGTTGATGACCATTATAGATAAGGAAAGGAAAGCTTAGTAAGTCCACAACAACATCACTGTGAGCAGTTTCCCACACTGGCATGGTAAGCCCGAGACCTTGGTCCTCAGCCACCTTCAGCAGGGACCATAGGAGCTGCTGAATNGCAACCAGTGATGGTATCTTTAATTCCAGGAGTTAAAGAGGAGACAAACTGTTACTTTAGTTGATGACCATTATAGATAAGGAAAGGAAAGCTTAGTAAGTCCACAACAACATCACTGTGAGCAGTTTCCCACACTGGCATGGTAAGCCCGAGACCTTGGTCCTCAGCCACCTTCAGCAGGGACCATAGGAGCTGCTGAATGTTGACAGTGCAGAGAAGTGATTGTCTCTGCACCATGATGTCAGACTTTAAAGATGAGAACTCTCACCTTTAACAATACGGTTGAAATTAAAATTATATTTTAAAGTAAGTTTCAGATTGTATGTAAATCCCAGCAGTTTTTTTCTCTGATAGTGACCATCCATTTTGGCCTTAGCTGTGGCCAGGTATTTTAGCTAACATTGGGCCATTCAGCCTTCACCCAAAATGTGTAATTGATTAGCCTCTAATTTAATATAGTTCTGATGATCTAAATATGTTTTAGTTACTGTTTTGAACAGTGTTTTGTTAGTTATTTGGGTTACTGTTAATAAAAAACCAGCACACAGTCAAGTTTGAGCTTAGGTTTCCCAGTTGTCAGAGCCTTAGGGCATATGGAATAAGGGATTCTGCTTATGGCTTAATATTACTTTCCCATTCTTATTTTCCTTTTGCAATTATTTTCACATATAATGACATCAAAAATTTTAAATTTATTTTTACGAAGTTATAATAGTGCATAGTTAAACAAAATTAGATGCTGGCCACAAAGGACAGAAGAAAAAAAGCAGTTACAAATAGCATCTTCTGCTCCACTTCTCCCCACCTTTGCCCCACTCCTCCCAGGCAACCATTTTCATCTCTGTTGGTCAGTTCTCCTACTGCTTGCTTACCTACATGTTGTTAAGTAATATGCTTCAGTTGCTGCCTTACAGTCTACCACCTTTCGGCATTACTTACTGATTTCCTGTTCTTGTAGGGGAGGACTAGCTCACTCACACTTCCTTCCCCTCTCTACATCTTCTCAGTATGGTTATTGTCTGGTTTCTGGTTAAATCCGCTAGTCAGTGTTCATGCCATGATAACTGCATAAATAGTATCACTGCGGGGCCAATGTATTGTGTTCCTGCAGTTGATTGGCTTCCTCCCAACTGCTTTGTTTTATATCCACCTCACCTGTTTTCCAAAATTCTTCAGTTTGACCTGTCAGTTATTGCCCAATAGTAATTTTTCAGAATGTCCAGACCCCACATCTTCTATGTTTTGTCTTCAGGACCAGTCTGGACTATCTCTGAGGGTGAGTTCCCTTTGTCACTCTCCTATGTTAAACTGTGTTTTTAGGATCCTGAGACCCACTCTTTCTTGCTTAATCCTCATTTTGCTGAAGCATATCTTTTGTCTCTTCCTGAGAACAGGTAAATTGGAGGTAAATTTCAAAGTCCTTACATACGTAACAGTACCTGTATACTACCTTCATCAGTTCAGTTCAGTTCAGTCGCTCAGTCGTGTCCGACTCTTTGCAACCCCATGAATCGCAGCACGCCAGGCCTCCCTGTCCATCACCAACTCCCGGAGTTCACTCAGACTCACGCCCATCAAGTCTGTGATGCCATCCAGCCATCTCATCCTCTGTCGTCCCCTTCTCCTCCTGCCCCGAGTCCCTCCCAGCATCAGAGTCTTTTCCAATGAGTCAACTCTTCACATGAGGTGGCCAAAGTACTGGAGCTTCAGCTTTAGCATCATTCCTTCCAAAGAAATCCCAGGGCTGATCTCCTTCAGAATGGACTGGTTGGATCTTCTTGCAGTCCAAGGGACTTGCAGGAGTCTTCTCCAACACCACAGTTCAAAAGCATCAATTCTTCAGCACTCAGCCTTCTTCACAGTCCAACTCTCACATCCATACATGACCATAGGAAAAACCTTCATACTTGGTCAAAACTCTGCCTCTGTATAGATTTCCAGATTGAATGTAGTGGTTTCTCAGAATGGTGCAACTGCTGCCCTGCTGAGTTTTATCAGTCAATGTTGTGTCTTTGCTTGGCCCATTTCTGTTCTTTTCTGTTACCCACTTTTCCTCCTTATAGCTCCCAATATACTTATTTATTTCTTCTTATAGCTCTCAATAAACTTATTTATAGTTCATAAGGATGTGCTGTGGAGAGTATCTCTACATAAGAGAACTGTTACGAGGATTAAATGAGTTAATTTATAAAACCCTTTGACCACGTCCTGGGAAAATATTTATTATGGTCTATTTCCTATTAGTTTTTCTACACAACTTTATCCTTCAACTTTGACTTCCCTGGTGGCTCAGACGGTATAGTGTCTGNATCTCTACATAAGAGAACTGTTACGAGGATTAAATGAGTTAATTTATAAAACCCTTTGACCACGTCCTGGGAAAATATTTATTATGGTCTATTTCCTATTAGTTTTTCTACACAACTTTATCCTTCAACTTTGACTTCCCTGGTGGCTCAGACGGTATAGTGTCTGCCTACAATGCAGGAGACCCGGGTTCAATCCCTGGGTCAGGAAGATCTCCTGGAGAAGGAAATGTCAACCTACTCTAGTATTCTTGCCTGGAGAATTACATGGACAGAGGATCCTGGTAGGCTACAGTCCATAGGGTCAGAAGGAGTCAGACACAACTGAGCGACTTCACTTTCTACATTTTATCTTTCAAACCTTCCGTTGACTTTTCTTTAAAATTTATATTTTTAATTTCCTCTTCTCTGAATATTCTCGCTCTCTTTCCCTTTTCTCCTTGCTTCCAGATGCCATACTTTCTATCTCTCTGAGAATTCAGAATTTATATTACATGTTTGGTGGGGTTTTTTGTTTGTTTCGTTTTAGTTGTTTTTCATATTTTTCCATGTCCCCACGTTTCCCTTGCCTCTGAGTTCCTTTTCTCCTAGATTTTCATTCCAGATACTGTCTCCTGTGTAGGCTATTGTCCTCAGTGTCTTGCAGTCCTTGGTATTCCATTTATATTTAAAAGTGAGACACCAAAGCTGGTGGGGAGCATTGAGTGGGCAGAGCTTGTCCACTGGTGGTGGTATCATAGGTGTTGAGATAGTGAGCTCATCCTTCTGTTGAGGGACCCCTGAACTGTGGCACAAAAACAACCTGTGGGTATCTTTCTCTGGGATCATTTGTTTCTTCAGAGGAGAATCTTCTCATCTCCTGCTCTTCCTGGCTGGAGAGTTTTTGGAAGTTGGTGTTTTTGAAGTGGGGCTAGCATTGTCCGTATTTGGCATGAGATGGTGTGCTCTAATCTGTTTGGTTTGAGTCCAACACTCACCCCTGCCCTCCACTGTGTGCCTCTGAGTGTGGAGAACCTTGAGTTTATTTACTCTGGAGACACATGAGGGTCTCTTGTGGGGATGGTAGGATAATCACCTGGTCTGTGCAGGGTGAAGAAGGCTGTGGGAACTCCTTTTGCAGATTTTTAACTTACTGCCCTGTTTTCACTCTTGAGATTCAATTCTAGCTTCCACAGTACTTGATACCCCTGAGTCTCAAGAATGGCTGAAGTTCTAAAGGGCTCAACTAGTTGCTTCTCATTGTTCTTAGTAAGGTCTTCAGTAGGGCTTCCCACCATTCTACAGGTCCAGTTGATTCTAAATAAATGTGAGTTCATACCAGAACCAAGACCAAGAGGTCACATTGGGCATCAGCCTAAACCCTCCACCTTATTCTGTGAAATAAACTCTTTGCCTATGGTTAGGGTACTGTGATGATGTATAAGGCCTTCAGGAGGTATAAGGATAGTCAGAGTTAGCAGAGGCATGAGTAAGGGAAACAGTCCAGTTACAGAATATTTAGCCCACTGAAGACAAATCCTATCCCCCTCCATAATGCAGCTGGAAGCTGGCTGGTTTGCTCTGAGCATGGTGCCATATTGGAGTTTAGGTTGATTTTTTCCTGAAGGAAAATTGACACACAGTCATGGTAGAAACCAAGATAGCCTCAACAAGTAGAAGTCCATGTTTTTAAGTACCATTGTTTACTTTGTTCATGAGCCCCATGATAAATATGTTACAGGAGGGCAACCGGCACACCATATTATCAGAACCTCTTTTCCATTTGTTGAGCATTTATATGAGATATGAATGTTTTTAGGTGTTCCCATTGTCCAAATTCCTGACTCTGAAATAATAAATGAGTGCTGTTGTTCTAAGCCTTTGTGTTTTAGGGTAATTTATTTTACAGCCCTAGATAACCAACACAATACAACAACTTGTCCTTCAGAAATATTTGCCAACCCCTATTCTAGATGAATATCTGCATGGTAATTACCAGGACTATAATGATTTGCTTCAGCAGTTGAACCAAATTTAAAAGAATGTATACAATTAAAGGCACTATCTGATACTTGTAATTCTCTAAGACCCATCAGTTTTTTATGTCGGCCAACTGGAGAATTATAAGGAGGTACTATTATAGGAATCAGTATGTCTGCATCTTTCTTATCTGTGATGGGACACTGATTTCTGCTCTTTTCTTCATAGGATAGTGTTCTGGTCTTGATTGGGAGAACGGGAGGCGTACAGTTACTTCCACTTGGACCTTCCTCTCATAGTAACCATTCTCTACTGTCTGAAAGGCAGTGGGGAATCCCACCATTTGTGTATATCTCTTCCTACACAGCGCTTGAAGTCTGGGGAAAAAAATCACAAGGTAGGCTCAGGGCCCTATCCAGTCCACAGTGATACAAAAATCCATCAAAACTCTATCATCTGATTCTTGTGAGTACTACTCTAAGGCTGACCTCCGTGATTCCTTGGGTCTTTTGGAATTACTGTACTCTACAACTGGCATCTACTAAAAAGTATATTTCTTTTCCTGGTAGTGGTAGAGTTAGTCGCTCAGTTGTTTCTGACTGTTTGTGACCCTGTGGACTGTAGCCCACCAGGCTCTTCTGTCCATGGGATTCTTCAGGCAAGAATACTGGAGTGGATTGCCATTCCCTTCTCCAGACAGTCTTCCCGACCCAGAGATCAAATCCAGGTCTCCTGCACTGCAGGTAGATTCTTTACCATTTGAGCTACAAGAAAGACCTTGTTTGACTGTTTCTTTTCTTTTCCTAGTGCCTGTTATTCCAGAAAATTGGCTGAGGCTCCGTTTGAGAAAGGTGAGGGTGAAGGTTTTCACAAGTGGCAATTTTTTAAAGCTTTTTCTCAACAAAGTGTAGTTTTCTTATCAATCAAGTGCCACTGGTTTTGTAAAATTACTCACTTCTGGGAATTTGGACAGAGGATACATTCTCAGCTAAAGTAATCAGGACAGATCTGATTTTTGTCAGACTTGAAATTTTCTTGAGTAAGAGTTTTCTGGGTGTCAGATCCCTCCTTGGGCCCAGATCACCATCCTTTCTTTGCCTGTTGACTTCCATAATGGCCATACCTATATTGTTTCGTTGGATGGTAAAACATCTACACTTAATATACTCCCTACCTTACTGAGATCAAGAATTATATTAATATTTTAACAGCCCATCCTACTACCAATGCAGACGACCTTCTCTCTCCAATCGTGTCTTCAAGACAAAAGAGAAAAGGGTCTTCTCTGCTCTAGAGAGAAAGGGAGTGAGGTCGACAAGTCAGAATGCACGTGATAGAAGTGACATAATGGATAGTCTTCCTCTGGGTTCTTCCAGGGTATCCCTGGCCTAGCATAACACTCACCTAGCATGGATGAGCATTTGGGCTAAGTCTGTATTTGCCCAGTCAAAAACTCACAGAACCTCAGCCATTGAGTTGAGTATTTCTGATGAGTGCACATATAAGTAAATTCAGTACAATTAAAATTGTATTCTGCTCACTTTTATTAAGTACTCAAAATCAAAATTCAGGGTTTTGATAATATGTATTGAAATTTTTCTGTAATTGCTTATGGAATTTTCTTTCCTACTCTGATTTCTGCATTTTATCTTCTGGGTTGTGTTGAATTCAAATTCTGTTTATTAGGTGAGCAACCTTAAAGTGTGGACATGGTGTGAACTGTTAACTTTGTCATGCCAAGGAAAAGTGGCTTTCTTTGGAAAGAAAGGTGTAGATGAGAGTGTGCCAGAGGGCATTGAGGATCAGGGCTTCCCAGGACCTCTGCATCTGTCCAGGTAGTCCCATTCTTTGCCTGTCTCAGTTATTGCCTTAACATTCATTCATACTTTTTGGCAAATACGTGAATTCAGTTTACATTAAGACACCTGCCAATTCCAGCTCTGAATTGGTTTCCAGTAGTCATAACCTGGTGACTTCAAGTAATAAGATTCTCATCCCACCTCCCCAACATGGTCACAGAAACGCTGTTTCTCTTTAACTTGAAGATGAAAACTTTGGTATTTGATGGGTTTTTTTTTTTTTTTGCCTTGAGTTTCTCAGTGCCTTCAGAGGCAGCCATTCTATCCTCTGGCTCTGGCACCCCTCATCCTTCTAGGTTGTTGCATAGCAGCACCTTCCTGCCACCTGCCCCCTTCCTGGCCAAGCTCTGTCTTCAGTGGGCCCACAGTGCAAGGTGATAGCCTGACTAACTGTTCACTGCTCTATCCCACGGGCTGCCATTTTCTCGTTCTGGGATACGGATGTGAGTCTCATCTCTCTGAAAGTCTTTGATGCCTGCAGCCTGCTTTCTAGCACTCATTTTTATATCACTTTGTCTTGATTTATATATGACCCAATTTGAGTCAAGAATGACTGTATGCCTGTGGTTTGGACAGTTCACAGAAGGTAAGAAGGTGAGAAGGACCTCAGAGGAGATTATGCAGCCCCACTCTAGGCCACAGCCACAGGAGCAGTCACTGCCACCCACCTCTTTGTGTCTTCATTTGAGTTTTCAATTCTGATTGGCTTAGCTTAGGTCAGGCTTAGGTCACTCTTGGATCAAACAAATTAAGGAGAACCTGGGAGGAGCCTGGTGATGGTCACTGTAGGAACCGTTATGAATCAAGCAACGGCCACTCCAGTTTGAATCTGTAGCAGTGTCACTTCCGGTTGCCAGTAGGGTACATCCAGACCCTTAGCATCAGCGTGTCCTTGCTTCCTCACTTGTTGATTACTCCCATCCACGTTGACTGTTAGTCTCTATTCCTTGAACATCTGCTGTTCATTCTCAACTTTGCCTTTGCATAACCTTTTCCTGCAGCTTTCCTCAGAGGTGTCTTTTCCTGTACTTAGGGCCCAGCTTCACCCTTCCTCTTTCAGGAAGCCTTCCCTGAACACTTAACCTACATTTTCCATATTTTTTCTTTTGTTGTCAGCTTGTTTTCATGTGCCATATATTGTCTTCTCACTGTCACTCAGGGTCCCACCAAGAGACGACACACTCAAATTGGGCAATTTGAGAAAAATTTAATCAAGGGACCATTTACAAAGGTTAGCAGGGTGGAGGGAGAATGCAGTCCCCTGAGATGAGTAAGTTTGTTACCAGCTGTAGGTCAAACTGCCAACATCTGTTTAATCAAGAAAAAAACAAGAAAATTCCAGAAAATCATCTACTTCTGCTTCATTGACTAAGCTAAAGCCTTTGACTGTGTCAGTTCAGTTCAGTTCAATCACTCAGTCGTGTCCGACTCTTTGGGACCCCATGAATCACAGCACGCCAGGCCTCCCTGTCCATCACCAACTCCCGGAGTTCACTCAA